>JAAAKG020072545.1:0-17229 GCA_010014905.2 Druon quercuslanigerum
TTCGACGATCTGCACGCACAATTTGGTTGATTTTGGTCACTGTTTCCGGAGTTGAAACAGTGACAGGGCGACCTGGGTGCTGGTAATCTTCAGTGCTCTCTTAGCCCTCACTAAAGCGCTTACACCACTCAAAAACACGCGCACGAGATAGAAAATTGTCCCCATAGGCATCTTGCAACAATTTATAGCACTTAGTCGGAGTATTTTTCAATTTAACGACAAATTTGAGATTGATACGTTGCTCCTGTTTTTCGTCACACATGGTTTTCGACACGAGACAAAAACACGTTCGTTTCAAACCACTACTGCACAAATACTATAATAGTGACGAAACATGTTTTGGTACGTGATAGAGAAGATTCCCAGATACCCAACGCACTACTCGTTTTTCCCCCACCCCTCTAGGGCGCCCTCTAGGCGCACAGTCTCGTTATTTAATAGCCAGACCTTGTATACTAAATGACAATTCTTTTTGAAAATCCCATATTCTAAGAGAGAATTGTGATTTATTCCCGAATTCCCAATCTCAATTCAAAAATAGAATGGTGAATTATGTGACACCACTTTCCATTCCAGTGAAAAAAGTCGTTTATATATATACACGTTTCTGAGGTCAATAAAGCCGAATCCGGAGTCAGTTTACTCTGTCAGTTCAGGATGAAGGTCCAATTAAATGAAATCATTGTATCCAAGAAAAACACTATTTTCAAATGTTTTTGGGGTCGCTGAATCCAAAATCGGGTCTGTTTTACGTTCGGGTTGACGTTCTTCTTTTGTATGGGCATATTTAGCAACAAGAGCGAGATTCTGTTAAGCACCAACGGTCCCCTCAACAACGGCAAACAAAAGAGGATGATGTTTTCAAATACAGTCCTATGATGTCGGCACCTTGGCGTTGGAGCCAATCCATTAAAAACTTCTTTGAGCGCAATCCATTCACGATTACCACTAAGGTTGAGGAAAGGTAGTTTTAAATTATCCCCGAAATCTCGAACAGCCCGAACATCTTGTTTATGATTAAGGGATGTAAGTGTAGCACCACTGATAAACCCGTCTTCGGTTTCTGAGCTAAAAACTCAATTTCTGTAATAATACTTCGATCCTTCCACAGAAATTCAAAATCTTACCGCCAGGAAGGATACTGGGAACGACGACAACTGCTTTGAAAAGAGATTCGTAGAATGATTTGCTTCCCAGTCCACCTTGGTATCGAAGTCACCTATGGTGTGCTGCCTTGCTGGAGGCGTTATGGTGTGAGAATGAAGCCTTAGCGTATCTAAAAACGAGTTGAATTTGTTCTCGTCAAATTCGGAAAGCCTGCGAAGATGTGAGAGTTATCAGCCGCAGAATGGTGGACTCACTTGCGATCATTATACTATCTCTAACGCATTTGCCTTCGTAATATAACTTTCTACCTAAAAAAACAAAACAAAGATAAAACGTTTTCTAAAAAAAGACTTAGACTTCGTTGCAAACAACCGCAGGAAGCTCTTCATTTGAACATTTCTAGAACAAAAATCTGTACGTATTTTGTTACATATGTGCTACTTGGAGACCAATATCAAAGGGTGCTAAGAGAAAAGATAGTCGTTCACGTTACTTCCTCGTCTAAAACTTAAAATTATTGGGAGCGTGCCTTCATTATCAGGGATTTTTATAAATAAAATTGCAGATTTATTTAAAAAAAGAAGTTACCAGTTAGTCATTCAAAGATTGTCTATTCCTAGGGACTATCTTATCTTTCTTGCAGCATACGGATACAACCTCGTAAAAATGACTCGTCTTTTGAAGCTATCCACGAATCGACGCACTTTTTGGCATCGTCATAAAAAGTGAATCTTTGGTCGGGGTTAACCAACGATTACCTACAATTAGCGTTATCATAGCAAATCCATTCCTCATCCGCAGTGACACCATTTTAGATTTTAATTTCAAAAATTTTATATGCAGTCTTGAAGGCTCAAATAATTAAAAATTAAAATCGCTTAAAGTTGAAAATTATTGATAAAAACCATTTTTAGTTCATCAAGAGCAAAAATATAAATATACTATTGTTAAAAGGGAGCGAGATTAATAATAATATTATAATAATGTATATGAAATCAAAGGCTTTCACTAAATTTAAAATATTGTTGCAGTCTTAATTTGTAATCCATTCAATTTAAAATTTCTTAATAAAGAAAAAGAATATTAATTTAATATTTAACAGTATTTTAATGTTTATTTAAGACACGTGAATTAAACTCATATATTTAAAAGTAAACAGTTTGAAACTGTATTTTTTTATATAAAGCGCCTTGAATCGCTAAAATTTTAAAGAGCATTTGAATTTTGAACGTTAAAAGTGTGATTGCTTTTTAAAAATTTTTTAATTTAAAAGTAAAATGGTTTATTTTTATTGTTTAAATAGCAATTGAACACTTATCATTTACAGAAAAAATTTGAGTCATTTAAAGAGGTTTTTAGAAGTCTTGACAAGATTCCAAATTAATTTAGAACTTGAAATGATATAAAATAATTAAAACGAAGTGTGTATTGATAAATTTCGGATATTTGTTACGAAATTTCGATGTGAATAACGACAGCCTAATTCAAAACAAAATGTAGATTTTTGCAATTTAAAAAAGAAATTAGATACTTTTTAATAATTGTGAAAGGTTTAAGAATAATGAAAACATTTTCGCTAGGTCCCTTGGAAAATTGATAGTAATTTTTAATTTTGGAATATTATTTAAAAAGAATATATTAAAAGATTTTAAAAGATTTCCGAATTTGTTAACGAAGAATCTAAAAGATTTTAAGAAAAGTTTTTAAAATTTGCAGGATTTTTAAAAAATTTTAGGACAAATTCTGCTCATTCCATAAGATATTTAGAAATTCTGACAAAATTTGAAAAAACAATTTTTCATTAACTAAAAATAATAATATTTTTTTAAAAAAGAAACGCATTGTTCACGAAAAAATAAACTACAAATTAAGTCACTCAAAATGGAACTCTTGAATTTTAAACTTTTGAAATTGAAGTTATCATTTTTAATGCTCCAAACTGAAGAATAATTAAACTTTTAAATTATAAAAATTATATGATTTTTAGTAATTTCAGGCTAGTAAAGTTTTTAATTGAAAATTAAATTTTTTTAAACTAAACACTTTTTGAAATAAAAATATAATTTAACTTTTGATTTAAGAAGTTTTCAGTTTTAAAAAATTTAATTTTTTAATTAAAAACTTTTCTAGCTTAAAATTTGTATACCTTTGGTTGAAAAAAACAAATTTTGGCCATCATCTGAACGTTAAATTGAAAATTGGTCTCGTCATTTTGGAAGACAAATTCAAATATTAAAAATTGCATGTCAATTTAAAATAATTTAAATACAGACAAGCTTGGTTTTTAGAGCAATTTATTAACATGAAAAAAATCAGTTCTATTATTCATTATAACCTTTTCATTGTAACCTTTTTCTTCAATGTATTTGTCGTTAGCAAAGTTTAGAAACATTACGCCTTTTTTCTCAAATAAAATTCTCTCGCTCTTGATTTTTTTATCTAATCCTTTTTTTTGTTGGTTCGGGCAGTTTGTTTTTAACAGTTGTATAATGCTTTGAGTCCGTGTACATAATTTCTCTACACGTGAATACTCTTGGTAGCCTATTACTGTTTACACCTGCCAATCACATGGAGCGATTCGTAATTTGAGTGAAATATATGCCATGACTCTCGATAATTGACTTTACTTATATTTCGCAACGATTGCGGTGACAGATAGAATTGATTCATTTCGTTCTTGTTTATTTCTAACGGCTTTCGTGATAGTGTATTAGTCTCGAGTCAACAAATAAACTTCGTCACTTGCATTAAGAAAATTTCTGGACGACGTTTTAAACATTTTATTACCTCTGAAATTATTAAAACATTTCATTTAATCGGCCTAATTAATTTAATTGCAGCAACAGAATGTTGAAATTTTTCGATGCAATCGACATTCTTGCCTCCTTTCAGGCAATTCAGTGATCAATAATTAGCGTGTCTCATTATCTTCTGCAAGGTCAAGGCCAAAAATTGATTTGCTAACGTTCTCTGGGAATTATACCGATTGGTGAAAAATTTGGATTGATTGTTTATAAGGAGCTGACTCAGCTCCTTATAAAAATTCCTGTTACAAATATTGATATGCTCTCACTTGTCTGTTCTCGTTTCGAAAATGACTCTAAAGTTGGAATCAGCTTCGAAGTTCAAGGATCTAGTGAATGCAACTAAAGAAAACTTAGAGGCTCTTAAGGCGCCTAAATTTCCAGTCGACCATTGTTCACGTTTCTTAGTTTTTCATTTAACCAACTTGCTGAACTCACATAGTTGACGTTACTGGGAGAAATCACTAGGTTTATATGACAGAGTTTCCTTCTTAATACTCCTTGAACAAATTTCTTCAGGGCAAGCTTCGCACATTGGAGATTCTTGAAGGAAATTCCAGCTAAGTAGAAGAGATCTTCGAGTTTGAAGACGAATGACAAATCTCAAGAAATAAAGAAGATTAAAGGAATCCACGGGACGAACAAGAGTTCTGCATAATCGTCGCACCTTTTAACAGATAAGACTCAGAATGCTAATCACGTTCCAAAATGTTTCGTCTGCGGAGAAATATACTTATTATTGTATTGCGCTTAATTTAGAACGACGAATGCAATACCACAAAAGGAATTGGCCACTAAAAAGAAATAGTTCCTAAAATTTCTGCGAAGAATTCAAGAAGCGAATGTTTCTGATCAAAAACAGGTCTATTGTGTCATCCGAAACATCATACAATGCTTTGTCAAGATAATACGATATCAAACATTACACAGCAGTCACCTTCCTCTCAAAAAGAAGATCGTATATTGTCCAGCGTTTATTATCTCAGCATTCATCATGTAACTTGATTTAGAGTAAGAGGACTAATACCTGCAGCTATTATCAAGGTTAAATGAATCACAGATGCTTTACTATTTAGGCGCACTTTCCTTGACCAGGGTTTTGAAGTGTTCCGCTAGGTCTTATCTTCAAGTTTTAAATCTCGCGAACCCAGATTTCGAAAACTCAAAAGTGATTTACGTGATCATTGGCCCAGAAGCTTGTCCTTATCTGCTTCTTCCGAAAAAGATGCCTTCAACGCTCTTTTTACTCAGGAAGCATACGGTTGGACCCGATTTTAAAAAACTACTGTAAATAGTTTACCTAAATCAGCTGAAGAGCCTCCTTCAGTACCAGGAATGCATGTTTTCGTGCAAATTACGGTAGCCCTTGATCTTCGCAGGTTTTAGGTGGAACAAAAGTTTCCATCAAAGTCCAGACTGATGTCTGATAAACAGGAGTGTAAGGATTTGTTTGTGTCAACTCATTCACGCACTCCTGAAGGACGATATGTTGTCCGCCTTACGATGAAGCAAGACACTTCATCCTTTGGTAATTTTTTCGGCTAGCCCTCTGGATGCTTCAGCGCATGGAACGTAACCTTGCAAGAGACAGTTTCTTCTTAAAGGAATGTAAGGAATTTCTTAAGGAATACAAAAGTCTTGGCCCCATGGTGTCTGAAACTGAGACTTCTATTCGTCGTAACTCTTTTCACTCCTTTTACCTTCCACATCACGAGGCATTGCGTGAATCAAGCACTAAACTTGGTTGGGAGTAGTCTTTAATGGAGCTTAGAAGACTGCAGCTGGAGTGTCGCTCAATAATTGCTTGCACACTGGAGCAATACTTCTCCCAAGCCGAGTTGAGATTTTGCTTTATTAAAGATGTTCTCACATGGCTATCTGTGCTGACGTAAAGGACATGTACCAACAAATAGAGATACACAGAGTCCATCAGGATCTTCAACTGATCTTGTGAAGCACAGGACCAAATTATTAAGTTTAAACATTTCGTTTTGCCGCTGTTACTTACGGTTAGTCGTGTGCTCCTTTTTCTACGCTTCGTTGCATTCAACAACTCGCCCTGGTTGAGGGTTAAAATTATTTAAAGTCAGCAGAATTTGTACATCTAGGGAACTTACGTAGACGACTCAATCACAGGTGCAGATAACTTAGAGGAGGCAATTGCTTTACAGAATCAATTACTCCCACGTTTCACAGTAAGCAACTTTTCACATTGCAAGTAGATGTCAAGTTATTCTGATCTAATAGAGAGAATTCCATATGAACTTCAAACTTCGTCTTAGTCTCTGTCCTTGAAATTCCAGCCACAGTTTTATATGCTGGGCCTCTGGAGATGTGATAACTTTTAACCAGCCTATCTAACTCTCATCAATAAACGTTTTGAGTCAGATCGCTCAGCTGTTAGATCCGCGAGGAAGGTTGAGTCCAGTTGTAATAAACCTAACTTCCTTGAAAGGAGCTTCCGTTGCAGATTTATCTTCTTGTGACCTCTGATTCTGGTGCAAAGTCACTTTCGCTATTCTAACTATGCAGGTCTGACCTGCAACTTTTTGACCGGCTAATGTTAACCGACCGTTGGTAACCGACCGTTGGCGCCATCTGTCAGGAGCAGCTAGAAATACGTAGTATTGCTCTAGAAATCTCACAGCTATAGCCCTCAAATCACATTGTTCTCTCACAGTATATCTCACCATTAACTTTAAATGTATGAGGAACTTTTTCTGAAAATTCGTTTTTTTATTAAAAAGCATAATTTTTGTCTCGCACCGAAAAAGAGCCTTTCATATTATCAGCGATATATAAATTAAGGAGTGTAAACATATTACGTGGCATTAGCAAGGAAGAAGGGGTTTAGTGTTTCGTTACAAACTATTATGTAACAGCACGGGGGGGGGGGGGGTATTTTAACCTTATTACGCAACATTTTTAATTTCTAATTTTTCTTGACCATCAACTTCGTTAATCGAAATTTCTAAATAAATAATTTTACTTTATCATAAAATCTATTTCTAATTGTATCTAAACATTAATCATAGAAGAGATCCTTGACATTATAAATTATTCTTTAATATTGTGACGTAATTATATTCTTAACATTTATCAACCACACAATAATTTTTTTAACTTTTTTACATTATTGAAGAGACAAGGAACATTAAATTATGAAAGAAACTTATTTTCAAGAATTAAAAAAAAAAAAAAAATTAAAGCTTTTTAATAATTTTAAAAGATTTTTAGACTGAATTTTCTTAAAGATTACTGGAAAAGTTCTAAACAGTCTAGGTTTTATTTTGAAAAAATATTTCAAAGTTTTGAAGGTTTCAAGATGTGACGAAAAAGATTATAAAAAACTTTGAAAAAATTTTTATTTTAAATTTGGGATTTAAAAAATTCTTAGGTGAACTTAATTTTGCGGGGTGTCATAAGAATAAAAAAAATGTTACGAAGATTCATGGAAACATTTTTAATTATTGATTTGTGATAAATTCTAAAAGAAAATTGCGAAATACTACAATATAATTTTAATTATTCCCCAAAATTTTCAAAATTTCACGAAAATAAAGAAAACTCTCATGTTCCTTGGACAAATAAAAAGATCCAAAAGATTTCAAAGGATTTCAAAACTTTTTAAAGAAGAATCTGCAAGATTTTAAGGCATCTTTAAAATTGTAAAGAATTCAAGAAAAATTAAGGAAAATTTTCAATAATTTTTAAAGATTAGGAGGTTTACAAGGTCTAACAAGATTAAACAAATAGTTTCCTTAATATTCGCTTGAAAATTTTAGGTGATTTTTGATTTTGACCAATAAACTTTAAAAGGAAATTAAAAAAAGGTTGTAAACTTATAAACAAAATTCCTAAAATTAAAAAAAGAGTGTAGAGGATGTTGAAGCAAAATATTTCAGTTTCATAAAAATTAAAAATTTTTTACGCACAATGTTTTTAAAAATGTAGATTTGTGAATATCTTAAAAAGAAACTTTAGAAGCTTTAAAAGTATTTTAAAAGACTTTAAGAGAATGAACATTATAATTTTTTTTTAATGCTCTCAGAAATTTGAGTCATTACAAAATATTTGTCGGTAATGACGTTTTAAATAGATTCCAAATGTTTTAAAGCTTGATAAATTTTCTGAAAATGTATCAAATATTTCTTGATTTTTTTGGACTAGTTCCGAAAATGTTTTAGAGAGACTCGAATTTTTACAAATATTTTGCAATATGTAATAAAATAAAATAAATTCCCTTAACAACTTCTAGATTCTTTTTCGAGACATCTGAAATATTAAAAAATCTTTTTTGTAATTTTCTCAAGAAGGTGTTGGTGGCAGTGTAGAAGGGAAGGGGGAGGGGTAAACGATAAAAAATAATATTATGTAATACGTGAACGCTACCTTAAAACTCACTCTTTGAATTAATCAAGTAAGAAAAATTCTATATATAATATTTTGCATGACAAAAGACTCCTTTAATTAGCGTTTAGGATAATTCATATCAACACGTCGTCACTTCTCATACTTCTTCTTCGAAATTTAAAAATGAAATATTTTTACTTGAACTCTTGAAAATTGAAACCCTTTAAAATTAAATGGATCAGTTTCACCACAATTATTTTATTAATAAGAATTTACGTATGTTGTTTTTTTGAAAAAATTTGAACCGTATTTGTTAAAATAAATAAATAAATATAAAATTTTTATGTTAAAGTGCTTTATTCTGTTTACAAAAGATTCTATATGAGCAATCTTACAAGAATAATATGCTGGTCTTTGAATAACACTTAGCGAAAAATTCCCGCGTATCTTGGGTATGCGCACCATCAGTTCGGGTGGCCCGAAATAGCAGCGGCTGAGGTAGCAGGGCGCCCACCTGAATACTTTGGGTGCTTGTATGACTCATTCAGAAGATTCATGTTGGACGTTGCGCGTTCGACGATTGCGCATATATCGAATGCCCACCACTAACCAACGTTAGAGTCTTGCCAACAGTCACTGCTCTGAATTTTTGGAAGAAAAATTCGACTCATGTGGGCCTATAACTTTTGATGCAATACGCTTTCGTTCATTAAATTCATTTTTGTTTTAGACGACAGACGAAAATCAGTCAGAGCACCGTTGCCGCGGCAAATAAAATACTAATATACAAGGGTATTGTATAAAAAAGTTACACTTAAGAATAAGTTTAAGTTTTCTTCCTAAAGTCCCGAGCAGTGGCTGAAGGTAAGAGTCTGACGCTGGTCAGTTGAGGCCATTATTATACATGCGCATCGAATGCGCTGCGTTCAACGCGGTTGATGACTCCAAACTTCTAGATCAGTAGTGCAGCACCCTAATGATTCGGGCAGGTATTTCACTACCTCGGCCCTTACTATTTCGGGTAAGCAACAGGATGGTTGGGGCGCTAGCCCAACTCAGTCGTGCTAGCGTGACAATTCTTTGTGCAAAAAATAAAAAAGAAAAGCCACCTGATCAGGCAGAAGGCAAGGAATTATCAAAATAAGCTTTTACGGCAACCCTGATGTACTTGAAAAATTTTAATTCAAATCTTGTTTAAAACATTTGCAGAGGGCAACGCCGTCCGTTAAGCGTAAAATTCTCCAGATTTTTTCTGAATGCGACTCCTAAATTACCAGTTACTTGCGAGCTATTGCGGTCGGCGCAATTCGTCTACTAATATTATTTCAAAATTCTTTGAGATTGAATTATGTTTGCTCACAGGAAATTCACCGATTTCTTCTGGGGTCAACTCTTCAACTATTCCGTTGCACATGTTCATCTTTATCCGTTTTGCAGCGAGTTTTTTTTTAATATAATCCGCGAACAACTGTGTTATGTCGGTCTAATATTGCAAACACTTCACCACCGGACGTTGACAGTATCGTGTGTTTTTCGTTTGATATAAGCTTGAGCACCTGATGTTTTTCTTTAACTTGAATTGGTACATGGGAAGGAAAAGTCCACCCTCGGATTTCGAATCGCCGATGCGAATTCTTGTGGGGAATTAATCGAAAAACTCTAAGTTGTTGCATTGTAAGTTCACCGAAGCGCAAAGAACGAAAAGAAAAAGGTGACCTAGACCTGGCATAAAGTGGAGGATTGGCAGGAGGGGAATCCCTCACTGTAGAATCCGGAGCATCAGATAAGGCTAGAGAAAGATTTAAATCAAGAGAATGTCTGTCACGAGGAAAAACAGGAGGGGTATCGGCATTAGGTGAACGCTTGGACTGTAAGCTCAACTCTGCAAGAAGAAAAAGAAGTTTAATTTTCATTTGTTCCTTATAAAAAAACCCTTAACAGCGTTAAACGTTTCTTAATTGGGATAATCCACAAAGAATTAAAAGCATAATTCGTGAAAATTTCTTAATTGGAAATGCAGATTAAGGCTAACTGTAAAAACTAAACCAGATAAAAACTGGATAAATGAACTAACATACCAAATGTGCCCACGCACATATGGTACCAATATTTTATTAGCATGTACACTCTTCATGCTGAATTTTTAACAAATGCACTATGTGCATTGCATCAGAATAAATTCATATTAAAGTCGTACTCATTTCGGACAAAATCAAATAAAGTTTTAAAAAAATGGCGGCAAAGCGACTCAACGGTCCAGCTGTACTTGCGTCTCGTTGCGCAGCAATACGACACTGCCCTGATGTTTACGTCTTAATAAGTTTTAATTCAAGCCGAGGTCAGTACTAAACTAGTGCTGCAATCAAAATTCTAGTTATATTATTTCATTATATTTATCAATAGAATTGAAGATGACCACTAAGTATAAAACGAGAGAAGAGACCATTCCTATCTTTTCCAGTGAGAGAAAAAATAATAAATGTATTAATGATAAATTTAATAAAAGAATTAGCAAATGTATATTCTAGTTCTTTATCAGAATACTTAGTTTATCGTATAGTCTTTATCTTACCGATAATAATCGTGAACCTTGATCTGCTACTAAATTTATTAGAACTGATACGAAAATGTATACTGATATGAAACTAATATGGCAACTGATATGAAAGAAGTGTGAAAATTAAATTATAATTTTTTATTTAACCTGCAGCCGGAAGATTCAGCTTTTCAGTAGCCTCCAAGCTGACCTCAACGAGCAAAAATTGAAATTCCTTCGGACAATTCCCTATACTAAGTGAGAGTCGTAATTCACTCAGAAATTCCCTCTTTAACCTCAAGTCAAAATTAGAGCAATACCTTATATGATATCAGTATAAATTTGTATATTAGTGCATTACAGAGAAAAAGACCGACTACTGGATCAAATTCCTTGTTTTTTAAGACCAACTAAAAATATGTCAAAGAATTTAAAACCTGAATTTCATCCATTATATTCAGCTTCATTAAAATATTTCAAAGAAGTTAAGTACTTTAGATAGATGAAATATGATCCCTATGAGTTTAATTCGATTTAAAATATTACAAGCGATTGCAAGTTGTGAAAAAAATTTCTGACGATTTCGTGAGATTTTAAAGTGTTTAGAGGCGCTGGAACTGATTTTATAACATTAATTGACATTTGATGATCGAAATAATCGAGATATCGCTAGATATAGAATACTTAATTCTTTACAACAATTTTTAAATCCTAATCAAATTTCACATTTAGATAGAATATTTGCAAAAAGAATTAAAAAACCCAATCTTTTGTTAAGTCAAATAAACGACTACTCACAACTCATGTAGATAAGGAAACGTCACGGTTGTTCTTAATGATGATTCCTATATTAATATAATAAATAGTTAACTTAATGATGTCACAACCTATTAAAAGTTAGATTCTAATCGAGAAGTTAAATTAAAAACAAACATTTGGTTCATGACACTAACATTCCTAGAATGTATGGTTTGTCGAAAATCCATAAACAGGATTGTCCGTTGGGACCTGTGGTTTCTTTGATCAACTCTCCAACTTTCAAAATGGCAAATTAATTGTTTAGGCTGCGATAAGTGTTATATTAGTCAAACTGGGAGCTTATTGTCTACTAGGAATCAAGAACATCATGATAACTTCAGATAAAATCCAAAGAATCATAAAGTGATCCCGAAACATCAGGTCCAAACTGGATATCACTTTGATTGGAGTCATGTTCAAGTTTTGCAACATGAACCTTATGAATTTAAACGACTTTTGGCTGAAATATTTTTTATTAATAAGGAAGATGACAATTGTTTAAATATAGTAACTGACTTGTCTAACTATAGTCCATAACATAATATAACTTTAGATTCTCAAATCTAATTTTTAATGTTTGACTCATATCCTTATATATCATTGATGTTGTTCGTTATTATTAACTATTTAGTAGAAAATGCTATGTTCATTATTGTATCCTTTAATTTTTATTATTGTCACGGCACTGGTTGTTTTATCTGTTACCTCACATCTCACTTTATTTTTTCGTCCTCGATGCTAACCACAAAAATGGAGCGGAATGTATGTTCTGTCTCCATTTCAAAGTTTAAACTTTTACAACAATTTTCTTAAAGATTTTAGAGTGTCTTTTGTTCTATTTGCTACAATAGTTTTCCAAATCTACGAACTAACGTTTTCCTGATGAGAAGAGCGGCTGGCTCACGAAACGTCGAATGTTATTTAAAATAAAGAACCTACTACCCCTGAGTTTATTGTTGTTTGAATTATGTAACTTACAATTTAATAGAAAAAATTTGTAGATTTCACAAAAAAGCTCCTTGCCTAAATCCAATATAGATCAATTATTATTATTTTACGTTGCATTTAAAGGACAACACTTTTTTTTGAAGTCGAAGAATGGGCTAAGTTTATGATTTACGTTACTATTCGCGCAGGCAGATTTCTAACCTGTTGAAGATTATTGAATTTGAAACAGCATATATGAATGTACATTTTGCCAAAATTCCGTTTGTTTCGGCATTGTACTGACTTAAAATTCAGTCACTGAAATACCTGACTGCTTTCGAAAAGCACGTCCGAAGCATAAAAATTAAAATTCTTTTCCATAATTCCTATTCTCCGGTGGAAATTACCTATTCCAAATCAAATTGTAATTATTTACAAAAATTTTAAACGCCTTTGTGCTTCAAAATTTGTCTTTATTTTAAAAATTAAATGTCAAATTTTTATTTGAAAGTGTTTTACTCTGTAATAAAGGATTTTGTATGATAAATCTTCCAACAATAATATGTTCGTTTTAGAATATTAATGGTCAGAGAAAATGAAAAACTGGAATTGAGAACATATGGGAAAAGGCATTCAGTTACCAGTTACTGGCAGTCGAATATGGTTGGAGAAGGTGGTCTAATATTATCATTTCAAAATTCTTGGAGATTGGTTTATCTCTGCTCACAGGAAACTCATTGATTTCTTCCGTGGTCATCTCTTCAATTCTTCCGTTGTACATGTTCATTTTAATCCGTTTTGCAGCACCGCTTCCTCTAATATACAATCCGCGAAGAACTGTGTTATTTCTGTCTAATATTGCAAATATTTCACCATTGGACGTTGATAGTACCGTGTGTTTTTCGCTTGCTATAAACCTAAAGACCTGATGTTTTTCTTTAACTTGAATTGGTACATGTGAAGGAAAAATCCACCCTCGGATTTCAAATCGCCGATTTGGATTCTTGTAGGGAATTAGCCGGACAGATCTAAGTTCTTTAAATTTATTTCCACCAATGCGGTAAAAAGTACGATTGGTGGGAGGAGATCTAGACCTAAGACGTAGAGGAGGATTGGCAGGAGGAGAAGACCTGACCGGAGAGCTTGAAGGTAAGGCAAGAGAAAGAGACAGATCAAGAGAAGGTTTGCCACGAGGAACACGAGGAGAAGTGTCAGCATTAGGTGAACGCTCGTACTGTGCGCTTGGCTCTGAAAAAAGAAAGAGAGGTTCAGTTTGCCTTGTAAACTTTCTTCCGGCATCTTTTTCTATTTTAATATAAAATTGGCCGCTTAAAAACTACGTCCTTCTTGCAGGGTTAAACTAAAGGTAAAGTATTTACTTGTAAATGCAACTGATATAAGCTTTTGAATTTTTAAACTAAGATCTGTTAAAATTACATTTTTTTGTTGCGAAATTCATCTATTTTTGTCGCAAGCTCGCCCTTTTTGCTTAAAAGTTAAACTGTCAGTTCAGAGTGAACGCTGGCCCGAAAACCCGGGAAAACCACGAAATGACCGGAAAGTAAACTGGAATATTATGAGATCGGAAAAACCTGGGAAACGACACTTAATTTACTTATTAGCTGCACTGGTCTTACTAGTGTTTTTAGTATTGTCATTGATTGTCAAAAAGAACAAAATAAGATTTTAATAATTTGTGGATTCCCCATAAGAGTATACCATGTGTGCCCACGCACATACGGTTCGAATCATTTATATGCAAGGACTCTCTTTAAAAAATTGTGGTTTTCGTACAGCGTAGCAAATGTACTTTAAATTTAAGATACCTAGATTTTTGATTGTTTGCGTTCAGTCGCTCTAGACAAAACTATAGCATATCGATAAAGCGCAGCATTTTAGAGGCCTAACTGTAACTGCATCCCGTTGCGCAACATAACGATATGATCCTGATATTTAATTCTCGTTAAATTTTAATTCATGACAAGGTCAGTACCAAACGTTTTTAGGTATATTATTTTATTATATTTACCAATAGAACTAATGCTGACTGCTAAGCATAAAACGATAGAAGAAGAAATTTTCATCTTTTTCACGAAGAGGAAAAATAATCAATGTACTAATAATGAATTTAATGAACAATTTAACAAATGAATATTCTGGTTTTTCGCCAGAATACAATCTGTATCGCATATTCTTTATCTTATAGATAATAATCGTCAACCTTGATGTGCTTAGATATTTACATTTCATTAAATTGACTTTCAAAGGAAAAATAAGACTAATCGCAGAATAAATGCTGATATGAAACTGACATGGAAACTGATAGAAAAAAGTTTGAAAATAAAATAATAATTTTGTATTCAAATATAATTTTTTTTATTATTCCAGTCATATAAATACGAATTAAACTCCTTTTTAAAATTTTCGTTTCATGGCAAACAAATCGAAAACTCCCTGCTCCACGTTTCTTGCTTATATTTTTTGCATTTATTCCCTGATTCAACTGATAATTATTTATCTGTTAGAAAAATCACTACTGCAAGCAAGAAAGGGAATTATTTCGAAAACTCCACAATTTCAAGTGATAATTGCAATTCACTTACAAATCTCCTCTTCCATCTGAAGGTAAAATTAAAGTAATTGTTTTTATTTACATTCACCCTTATTACAATATATTAAAGATTTCAAATATTCGAGTATTTCTAGTATTTTCCAACATATAAATTTTGCAAAAACTCTCTTAGTTTCGAGATTGGCTGCTGAAGCCTCCAAACAAAATTTTTTAATATGCCATTACTACTGAATTAATAATGGTCTTGTGTGGGACAGAAAAGGATTCTCGTTTGGTCAGGTTAAAGTCGAATTAACAGAATAAAATTAATATTATCACCACTATGGTCAAGGCTCCTAAAAACCTTATCGATTTAATCTGTGATATAAGTCCACGAGCTGATCCAACAAAGCGTTTCTGTTCTATCCTAAAATATTTTTTGGTTGATTTTGAAAATTACCAAAAATATTGCGACGCTTGTTCACAGAACAGTACCCAGGAAACAAAAATCCATTTACTTACATTTAAATGGGTTAAAGTGAGTTTTAAATTAGAAATCGGCTTTCGAATCGGCCACGTAATTTTTTTCTGGGACCCATTCAGTAGCGATTCTGAATCAGTATTAACCGATAGAGAAACGATAGTTTTAATCGAAAATTATTAATTTAAACAATACAAATTTAATTTTAATAGTTTATATTATTGACATATTTCGCACATCAAAAGCTAAATTTTTACTTTTAATTTGCGTTCATAAAATCTCGTTAACACTGAAAGTGAAAAATAAATATGTTACAATCTGTAGGTTACATGAAACTGCACATTTACCCTATATGAATCTCAAATTCACAAAAACTATCACTTAAGTTTTATCTTATAGAAATTACCTGCAACAAAAATGCGGGTATTGAAATTCTAAACATTTGAATGTGCGTAATGCAAATGTATATGAGCGAATTGCGGAGTTTGGTTCTGACACGTGGACTCCCTGCAGCCATTAGCATGTGCACTAAATAAGTTCAAGGTCGCTGGCGCTTAATAATCATTGAATTACCTGAGGTAACCTAAAATTGTCAGAATCACGCTTATTTAAAATTGCTATGCGCGCATCATATTTTTACCAATCAGTTTTCAGTTGTTATTAAACACGGCGCTTACTCACACACTTCTCGCAGTTACCGCAGTCAAAACTCGAGGCGCTTTGTACAACATGATCATAAGGACTCTCTAGTGAAGGATGCGACATACCGCTTACTATTTCTTGTCGTTTAAACGGCGCGCGCACTGATGTTACGTTCTGCGTGCCAAATGTCATAGCGGAGTGGTCGGAGTGGGGGAGGTTTAGCGCGTGCTTCACTAGAGGGTCCTTACATGATCGGGCTCCTTATAATTACTCCGTGGTTACATCCATCGACCTGACCGTAGTTTCATGTTGTGACGTCAGCCGGACAAGATGTCTGCACGCTTCGGGCCAAGCAATAATAGCACTTGCATTAGAGAATAAATAATTCTTTTTATAACAAAAAAACACGGTGAAAAATCATTTTTAGTTAAACTAATAAAAAAATTCAGTTTTGTCTCATGCCATTGGTATTATTGTTAGGCCATCGGCGTACAGACATGTTGAAGTCTTGCATTTCGACCACCCAACCTGGTCTACCTAATAACGAATTGTTGAAATCCTGAATTTTGTTTGACAGATTCAGGTTAGGTTTATACCGTCGTGTTTATAAGATATGCTTGCGAGCTAGATTCATTAATCATTGTTTATTCATATGTATTTAATGTACATAAAACCATTAACGGTTATCATTAATTCATTATAATTGTTTTTAGTATAAAAATGAATAGCGCAATGTCTGAAAGTAAAAGTCAAAAATCGAATCCACCCTCAAGACATAAATGATTATCCCATTGAAAAAACGAAGGCTAAAAAAAGCAGTAGCTAACCCAAAAATGTTGAGTACCTGCTTCAAAAAAAGAAGCATAACCTCTGAATAGCATACACAATTTATTATTTTATTACTAAGTTAACAAATATTTTTCGAATTATTTTACTAGTTAGTTAGTTAGTGAAAGCTTCTAATGTGTCCCCTAAGGGTTTACATTTTTTCTTTCACCTTCTTCCTATTCCTTAACACACCTCCCACACC
>JAAAKG020072556.1:12460-24965 GCA_010014905.2 Druon quercuslanigerum
TTAAGGCATTTTCTTTAATTTTGCAGGAATTTTTTCAAAGTTTTAGAAGAAATTCAAATTATTTTAAAATATATTTACTTTTTAAGTTTTTAAATAATTTAAAATTTGTAAAAATTGAACAAAAACTTAAAATAAAATGTAGATTTTTAAAGGTAATGCAATACAATTGTTTTTAAGGCTCTTGGAAATATTAAGAGTGACTATTTATCTTGAAAAATTAATTTGAAGAGAATATTTAACAACAATTTAAACCATAACGAAAGATTTTCGAAGTTTTTAAAAGATACAAAAAATTTTTTACACTTAAAAATGCTTAAAATCCTTTTTTTTAATGTAGATTCTTGAAGATTTGAATTTGGAAGAAAAAAACTTTTTGAAAGCTTTCAAGTGGGTGCAAAAATTTACTTAAAATTTGTGGAAAATTTTTTACGTTTTTTAATTTTATAAAATTTATTTAAGACTATCTTTGAAAAGAATTTTTAGAATCCAAAAAGATTTCCAAAATTTTCAAAAAAGAATCTGGAAGATTTTTAAGGCATTTTCTTTAATTTTGCAGGAATTTTTTCAAAGTTTTAGAAGAAATTCAAATTATTTTAAAATATATTTAAAGTTTTTTAGGTTTGTAAATAATTTAAAATTTGTAAAAATTGAAGATAATGCAATACAATTGTTTTTAAGGCTCTTGGAAATATTAAGAGTGACTCTTTATCTTGAAAAATTAATTTGAAGAGAATATTTAACAAAATTTAAAAACAACTTTTTAAGAATTTTTAAAAGTTTCAAGAGAATATACTCTTTTTAAAATATTTATGGGAAAGGTTTAAATATTTTTTTGTTTTAAAACATTTATTTTAAGATGTTTAAAAACATATTTAGAAATTCCAAGATTTCCAAATATTTTCAAAAATTTATCTGGCAGATTTTCAAAAACTTTTCTTTAATTTAGCAGAATTTCCAAGTAATCTAAAATTTGAAAATATTTTTAAAAACTTTACATAAAATGTAGATTTTTAAATATTTCAAAATACAATTTTTAATTTATTTCAAGATTTTGAACATTTTCACGACAATTCAATTTTTTTAAGACTCCTAGGAATATTTTTTAAAGTTTTTAAATGAAACAAAAATAATTTTAAATTAATTGCAATGAAAAAACAATTTAAAAAATAATTTTATTAACATTTGTTTTAATGCAGATTCTTGAAGGTTTGGAAACAAAACTTGAAAGCTTTTTAAGAATTTTGAAAAGTTACAAGAAGGTGCAAAAATTTTCTTAAGATTTGTTGGAAAATTGTAAATGATTTTTTATTTTGTACAATTTATATTAAAATTATATTTGAAAAGATTTTTAAAAATTCAAAAAGATTTACAAAATTTACAAAAAGAATCTTTAAGAAAGTATTAGGACTTTTGAAATCTTTTGAAACCTCGTGAAACTTTTTAAAGTTTTTAAAAATTCCTTAAAATTTTTAAAAATACCCTTAAATCCTTTAAATGCTGGGAAATCTTTTTTTTTAATTACTTTAAAATGCCTTGGAATCTTTTCTAATACCCTAAAATATTTCAAATTCATTGAAACTTTTTAAAGCTCTTAAAAATTCCTTGCAATTTTTAAAAATACCCTAAAATCTTCGAGATCCTTGGAAATTAAAAAAAAATCTATAAATTCTTTAAAATCATTGAAAATCATTATAAATGATTAAAATCTATTAAAAGTTCTTTGGGATGTTTTTACAAATCCATTTAAAATTTTGTAAATCATTTGAAATCTCCTTAAATTATTGAAATTTATTAAAGATTCCTTGGAATCTTTTAAAATTCCCTAAAAGATTTCAAATCCTTTGAAATCCTGTTAAATTATTGAAATTTATTTAAAAAATCCTTGGAATCTTTTAAAATTCCGAATCACTTGAAAATGGCTTGAAATATTTTTAAATCTCCTAAAATCTTTCAAATTCTTTTAAATTTTGTGAAATTCCTTACAATTTTTTATAACTCTTTAAAATTTGTTTGCATTTTAAGAAATATTCTAAAACCTTTCAAATCCCTTCAAAGCCCTTCAAATCATTGAAATATATTAAAAATTCGATGGAATTTTGGTGAAATACGCCAAAATATTTCAAATTCTTTGAAATATTTTAAAGATTTAAAAAAAAGATTAAAACATTATGATAAATTTTCGAAGTTTTTAAATGATACAAGTACAATTTTAAACTTAAAAATGCTTAAAATCGTTTTTTTTTAAATGTAGATTCTTGAAGATTTTAATTTGGAAGAAAAAAAAATTAAATGCATTTTAAGAATTTGGAAAGCTTTCAAGTGGGTGCATATATCTCTTAAGATTTGTTGGAAAATAGGTGAAAAAAAAATAAAAAATTAAATTAAAATAAATTTAAAAATATTTACATATATATCTTTTATATATATTTTTTATTTATTTAGTTTATTTCTAGAAAATTCCGTGTAATTCTATAAATACCTTACAATTTTTTAAATCCTTTAAAATTCCGTAAAATATTTGGAATCCCCCAAATCCTAGGAAATCTATAAAAATAATTTTAATCACTTGAAAATGGCTTGAAATATTTTTAGATCTCCTAAATACTTGTAAATCCTTTGGAATACTTTAAAATGATTGAAATCTTTTAAAAATTCCTAAAATCTTTCAAATTTTTTAAAATTTTGTGAAATTCCTTAAAGTTTCTTAGAACTCTTTAAAGTTCTTTTGAATTTTAAAAAATATTCTAAAATCTTTCAAATCCCTTTAAAGCCCTTCAAATTATTGAAATATATTTCAAATTCCATGGAATTTTGGTGAAATACGCCAAAATATTTCAAATCCTTTGAAACATTATAAAGCTCTAGAAAATTCCGTGTAATTTTTACAAACACCTTAACATTTTTTAAATCTTTTAAAATCCCCTTACATTATTGAAATCTATTAAAGATTCCTTGGCACCTTAAAATTCCCTACAAGATTTTAAATCATTTGAAATCTTTGTAAATCCCTTAAAACTTTATAAAGCTCTTGAAAATGTCTTGCAATTTTTAAAAATACCCTCAAATTGTTCAAATCCTTTAAAAACCCTTTAAATTATTGAAATCTATAAAAATAATCCTTGGAATCTTTTAAAATTCCGTAAAATATTTGGAATCCCTCAAATCCTTGGAAATCTATTTAAAAAATTTTAATCCCTTGAAAATAGCTTGATATATTTTTAAATCTCCTAAAAATTTGTAAATCTTTTTGAACAGTTTAAAATTATTGAACTCTTTTAAAAATATCCTAAAATCTTTCAAATTCCTTTAAAGCCCTTCAAATTATTGAAATATATTAAAAATTCCGAGGAATTTTGGTAAAATACTTTGGAAATCCCTTAAAACTTTATAAAGCTCTTGAAAAAGTCTTGCAATTTATAAAAATGCCATAAATTCATTTAAAATCTTTCTAAATCACTTCTAATTATTGAAAACCATTAAAAAATATATTACAAAATATCTTCTAATCCTTTAGAATCATTTCAAATGATTGAAATCTATTAAAAATACCCCGAAATATTTAAAAGCCTTCAAAATCTGTTGAAATTACTTTAAAATTTTGTAAAGCTGTTTAAAATACTCTAGAAAATGTTAAAATTCTCGAACATCTTTAAAATCCTTTAGGAATACATTCTAATTTTTGAAATATATTAAACATTTCATGGATTTTTTTTTAAAATACCCTATCATACCCTTAAATTTTTGAAAACTATTAAAGATTCCTTGAAATCGTTTAAAATTCCCTAAAAGATTTCAAATCCTTTGAAATTTTTTAGAGCTCTTGAGAAATATTTAAAAAAATGTAAAATACCCTAAAATTGCTTCGAATCTCTTCAAATTATTGAAATCAATTGAAAATTCCTTGGAATCTTATAAAATATCCTAAAATCTTTAAAATCTTTGCAGATAACTTGCAATATTTTTAAATTCTGCAAAATCCCTTCATTTTTGCTAATAAATTCTTTGAAAGCAAACTAAAATATTGTAAAATCTCGTAAAAATACATGAAATCTGATATTTCTTGAAATCCTGAGAAATTTATTGAAATATCTTGAGAGTTTCTTAAAATCCTCATGACATTTTTTTTAAATATTAGGAAATTCCTTAAACATTTTTAAATCTCTCTAAAAATCCTTTATAATTCTTTGTAATAATTGAAAACCATGAAAGATTTCTTAGATTTATTGATTTTTTATGGATTTATTTATTTAAAAAAGTGACTCTAGTGACATTATCTTAAAAAAATTCCAAAAAATGATTTGAGAAAAAAAAGTTACTTAAACTGCTTCTTGCAAGAAACTCCCCGACTTTTTTTTCAAAAATCCCTGACTTTTCCTAAATTTTCCAAACCTGTGGTATATAATTCTGACCTTTGTGAATTCTTCGTCGGGCCACGGAAGTCCATTATACATAACATCCGGAGAAACTAATTCGACCAGCAATAAACTTAACATGTTCAAAATGTCGGAATTTACTGAATACTTTCCTGTCATTGGGTCTGGGTTACTGCAGCATGCCTGAAAAAATGTAACAAATATTCTCTAGATTTTTTTCATGTAGATAACTTGTTGAATTCAATAAAAAATATTTTATATTCATAAAATTTCAAGCCAAAAGATATTGCATTTTTAACAAAATCGTCGAATTTCCAGAAGAAAAAAATATATTTTAACACGAAGACGAATTTTCAACAAAAACAAAGATGAATTTTCAAAACAGTCGAATTAAAAAAAAAATGTTATTCAACCAAAAATAGTTAATTTCCAACCCGAAAAGTGAAAATTTTGTAGAAAAAAGTTGAATTTTTAACAAAGAAAGTTATTGTTCTAAAAATAGACAGTTGAATTAACAAAAAATTAATTTTCGAAAAAGAAAGATAAATTTTCAATAAAAAAATATGACTTTTTAACAACATAGTTGCATTTTCGACAAAAAATAATGATTTCAACAAAATAGTCAAATTTTCCAACAATAATTAAAATAAAATAAATAATTCGATTTTTAACAAAATAGTTGAATTTTTGATCAAATGGTAGGAATTTTCAAACAAAAAAGAATACAATTCAATCAAATAATTGAACTGTCAAATCATAAGAAAAAAAATTATAAAAGATAGCTGAATTTAAAACAGGAAAGTTATTTTTCTAAAAATATAGATAAATTTTGAACCAAGAAGAGAGACTTTTAACAACCTAGTTGAATTTTCGACCAAAAATGATGATTTCAACAAAATAGTTGAATTTCTAACCATATGGTTGAAGTTTCAGCATACAAAGATGAATTTTCAAAATGGTCGAATTTAAAAAAATGTTATTCAGCCAAAAATAGTTAAATTTTAAACCAAAAAGTGAACATTTTGTAGAAAAAAGTTGAATTTTAAAAAAAAAAGTGATTTTTCTAAAAATAGACAGTTGAATTAACAAATAATTAATTTTCGAAAAAGAAAAATAAATTTTCAATAAAAAATATGACTTTTTAACAATGTACTTGAATTTTCGACCAAAAATGATTATTTCAACCAAATAGTTGAATTTCTAACCATATGGTTTAAGTTTCAGCATACAAAGATGAATTTTCAAAATGGTCGAATTTAAAAAAAAATGTTATTCAGCCAAAAATAGTTAAATTTCAAACCAAAAAGTGAACATTTTGTAGAAAAAAGTTGAATTTAAAAAAAAAAAGTGATTTTTCTAAAAATAGACAGTTGAATTAACAAAAAATTAATTTTCAAAAAAGAAAGATAAATTTTCAATAAAAAATATGACTTTTTAACAATATACTTGAATTTTCGACCAAAAATTATGATTTCAACAAAATAGTTGAATTTCTAACCATATGATTGAAGTTTCAGCATACAAAGATGAATTTTCTAAATGGTCGAATTTAAAAAAAAAAATGTTATTCAACCAAAAATAGTTAAATTTCAAACCAAAAAGTGAACATTTTGTAGAAAGAAGTTGAATTTTATTTAAAAAAAGTGATTATTCTAAAAATAGACAGTTGAATTAACAAAAAATTAATTTTCGAAAAAGAAAGATAAATGATTTAATTTTCCGCACATAGCAATGCATTTTCATTGAAATAGTAGAATTTTTAATCAAAAAAGAATACAATTTAATCAAATATTTGAATATTCAAGTCAAAAAGACAAATTTTTTCAAAGAAAGCTGACTTTTAAACAGAAAAGTTATTTTTCTAAAAATGCAGATACTTTTTTAACAATATATAGTTGAGTTTTCGACCAAAAATGATGCTTTCAACAAAATAGTTGAATTTCTGACAAGACAGTTGAATTAAAAAAAAATCAAGAAGGATGACTTCTATACCATGAAAGATTAATTTTCAATCCAAAAAGATGACTTTTTAACAACCTTGTTGAATTTTTGACCATAAAGTATGATTTGAAAAAAACATTTAAATTTTCCAAGAATAATTGAAATAAATAAATAATTCGATTTTTAACAAAATAGTTGAATTTCTAACCAAATGGTTGAATTTTCAGTGTACAAAGATGTATTTTCATTCAAATGATCGAATTACCAAACAAAAATAAACCAAATTTAATAAAAATATTTGAATTTTCAAGTCAAAAAGATAAATTTTTAATAGAAAGCTAAATTTTCAACAAAAAAGTTACTTTTCAAGAAAATTGTTTAATTTTTAAACAAAAAGATGAGTTTTCGATTAAAAACAATAATGTTCTATAAAAAAACAAATTTTCAACTTATCTCTTGAATCTCAACCAAACAATTGATTTTTTACCAAAAAATATAAATATTCAACAAAATATAACAAATTTCAGCAAAATATTTTAATTTTCTATCAAATGGTTAGATTTTCGAGATGGTAACAGTTAAACTAAAAAAAAATTGCAATAGCTTATGAAAAAGTTGTATTTTTAACCAAAAAATGTGAAATTTCTAAAAAAAGAAATGAATTTGCAAACCAAAAAGAAGAATGCTTAACAAAAAAGTTGAATTTTCTACTTTCAAAATAAATACTTTTATAAGATTCTTGAGAAAATTAAAAAAGGCTTTTAAATATTCCAGATGTGTCAAAAAAGAATCTAGATGATTTTAAAGACATTTATTTTATTTTATAGGATTTTACAAATTTTTAAGAAACATTCGAGTATTTCTGAAAGATATTTAGGACTAGTCCTAAACAACTCAAACAATTTTTGATAAATTAAAAAAACATGTCTCGAAGTCGTCCAGATTTTTTTCCAACATTTTTTCGAAAATCAAAAAAAGAAATTAAAGGAATTTTACCATTTCGTTTGCGCGATATTTACAAATTATAAAAAATGTTCTAGAAAATGCAAAAAAATCAATTTCGAAAATAATGTCAGTTAAGCTAAAGAGATGAAATTTTATATAAAATTATTTTCGGCAAAATATTCCTTTTCATAAAAAAATCAAGCTTTCTATCAAATAGCTCATATTTCGACCAAAGAAATGCATTTTTTATTAAAATGATGCAGCTTCAACCAAAAAAAATTCAACCAATGAATTTTATTTCAAACCTGAAAGATGAATTTTCAACTAAAATAATAGATATTTAAATGAAATACTTGAATTTTTAACCGAAAAAATTAATTTAAAAGGAAAAAGATATTCTTTTACAAAAACAAATTGATTTTTACTAGAAAATGTGTATTTTCAATGAAATAGTTGAATTTTTAATTAAAGAAGACAAATTATCATCAAAATGGTTGAATTTTTCATGCGAATAGATTAATTTACAACCAAAAATAGAATACTTAAATTTTCCGTTGAAAATATAATTCTTAGCAAAAGAAAAATGGACTTCTAGAAATATAGTTCAATTATTTTTCAAACAAAAAAATTAATTCTCAAGAAAATAATTCAATTTTAAATACAAAAGATGAATTTTCTACCAACAAAGGAACAGTTTCAATAAAATATATAATATATATTTCAATTTCAATTCAGAGAAGTAAATTTTAAACAAAACAAATAAATTATTATTCAACAAAATTAATTAATTTTCAATTAAAAATATAAGAAAAAATAAATTTTTAACCAAAGAAATTAATTGTTGACCAAATAGTGGAATTTTCAACCCAAAAGATGAATTTTTTATCAACGACAAAAAATGAATTTCCAACTAGATAGTTTTTTTATCAACCAAAGTACTGAGTTTTTAACAAAAAATAAAATATTTAAATTTTCTACAAGACAGATAATTTTTTAACGAAAAATTTCTATCAAAAAAGGTAAATTTTCAAATAAAATGCTGAACCATAAAAATAAAAAAATTTAATTATCGACCAAATACATAAGTTTCCAACTAAAAAGATAAATGTTCGACAAAAGATAGAACATTTATATTTCCTGTTAAAAAATTCTAAATAAGAAAAAAAAACTAATTGTCAACTAAAAATATCAATTTTCAACCAACATGATGAATTTTTAACAAAGCATTATCATTTTTAACCAAATATTTGAATTTTTAAAGGAATTTGCATCTAAAAAGATGAATTAGCCATTAAGAAGATTAAGTATTCTCCCATTAAATTCACATTTTTAAAATATAAGAGTTAAATTTTCAGTTAAAACAATCAATTTTCAAACAAAAGATAAATCCTCAACAAAATAATTCAATTTTGAATACAAAAGATGAATTTTTAACCGAAAAAGATACAGTTTCAATAAAATCTATCAATTTTCAACTAAAAAAGATAAATTTACAAAAAAATGGGATAGTTCAAATTGCAATTTTCTATAAAAAAACAACGCATTTTCAATTAAATAGCTTTTTTGTACCATAGAAATGAATTCTCAACAAAAAATAGAAAGATAAAATATTCTATAAAACACGTAATTTTTTAAAGAAAAATATTAGGTATATTTCTATCAAAAAAGGTAAATTTTTAAAAATAAATGGAATCGTTTAGGTGAATTTTCAACTAAATTAAAATAGAAAATAATTTTTTACCAAAGAAATTAATGTTTAAATAAAAAAGATTAATTTTAAAACAAAAATTTAATAATAACATTTTCAGTTAAAAAAATTAACATTCAACTAAAAAAAACAACAAAATTTAAACCAAGAAATATATTTTAAGCTAATTGTATAAATCCCAAAAAAATTTTAACTCAATAGTTGAATTTTGAACCCAAAAGTTAAATTTTCTACCAAAAAATACAAATTTTCTACAAAATACATCAATTTTCATCTATAAAAGACCAATTTTCAACCAAAACCACGTTACTTTATTTTCATTAAAAAATTATTTTTCAACCAAAAACAATAAATTTTGGACAAAACACTTAAGGTTTTGAGTAAAAAAATTGCAAAAAAGAGAATAAACTAGTTTTTAACCAAAAAGATCAATTTTTAACCAATACGATGAATTGTCTACCAAAAATAGAATAGTTCAATTTCCTGTTAAAAATTTAATTACATATTAACAAAAGAAAAATGGATTTTTATAAAAACAATTTAATTATTTTTCCATTAAAAATAGAAGAATTAAGTTTTCAGTTAAAACAATCAATTTTCAATAAAAAAAATCAATTTTAAATTCTGTTAAAAATTTAATTCTTAACAAAAGAAAAATATATTACATAAATAATAATATTACATAAATAATTACATTTTCAGTTGAAACAATAAATTGTCAACTAGAAAACTAACTGAGAAAAGTAACTTTTAACCAACCAAACAAATTAATTAAAAAAGAATAGTCAGAATTTCAAACAAAGTGATACATTTTCATTTAAATGGTGAATCTTTAACTAAACAAATAGAATTTTTGACTAAAAAGATAAATTTCTAACAAAAAAAGATGGATTTTAAACTAAGAAAGATAATTTTTCAACCAAAAATAGAATACTCAAATTTTCTGTTGAAAATATAATTCTTAGTAAAAGAAAAATGGACTTCTGAATTTTTTATTGCCAAAAAAGATACAGATATAATAAAATATATAGATTTTTAAATGAAAAAGTAAATTTAAAAAATATTAACAAAGAATAGGGGCAGTTCAATTTGCAGTTGAAAAAGTAAATTAAAAAAAAAACGAGTTTGCAACAAAATTAATTAATTTTCAACTAAACATATAAATTTACTACCAAACATAAACTAGTTAAATTTTCTGTGCAAAATTTAATTCTTAAAAAAAGAAAAATGGGTTTTTAGAAAAAAACAGTTCAATTATTTTTCCACCAGAAATAGAAGAATTTAATTTTCAGTTAAAACAATCAATTTTCATTTTTTTAAATTCACTTTTAAATCCCAAAAAATGAATTTTCTATCAAAAATAGAATAGTTTAAATTTCTGTTAAAAATCTAATTCTTAACAAAAGAAAAATGGACTTTTACAAAAAAACCATTCAATTATTTTTCCATCAAAAATGGAAGAATTAAATTTTCAGTTAAAACAATCAATTTTCAATTTTTAAAAATCCTCAAAAAATAATTCAATTTTAAATCCAAAAGATGAATTTTCTACTAAAAAAGATAGTTATAATAAAATATATAGATTTTCAAATGAAAAAGTAAATTTAAAAAATAATAACAAAAAAAGAGGCAGTTCAATTTGCAGTTAGAGAAGTAAATTAAAAAAACGAGTTTGCAACAAAATTAATTAATTTTCAACCAAAAATATACATTTTCTACCAAACATAAAATAGTGAAATTTTCGGTTAAAAATCTAATTTTTAACAGAAGAAAAATGGATTTTCTATAAAAACAGTTCAATTATTTTCCCACCAAAAATAGATGGAATAAAATTTTCAATTAAAACAATAAATTTTCGATTTTAAAAACTCCTCAGAAAAAAAATTATTCAATTTTAAATCCAAAAGATGAATTTTTTACCAAAAAAGATACAGATATAATAAAATATATAGATTTTCAAATGAAAAAATAAATTTAAAAAATAGTAACAAAAAATAGGACAGTTCAATTTGCAGTTAGAGAAGTAAATTAAAAAAACACGAGTTTGCAACAAAATTAATTAATTTTCAACTAAAAATATAAATTTTCTACCAAAATAAAAATGCTTAAATTTTCAGTAATTAAAATAAATTTTCAAACAAAAAATTAACAAATTTTCAACAAATAATTAAATTTTCACCTAAAACAGATAAATTTTCAAATAAAAATAGAATAATTTAATTTTCAGTAAAAAAAGTTAATATTCAATAAAATCAAAGTAAATTTTCAACCAAATTTTCTATCAAAGTTGATGAATTTTTAACAAAGTACATTAATTGTCAACCAGAGATTTGGACTCTTAAAGGAATTTTTAACAAAAAAGATAATTTCGTTATCAAGAAGATGAAATATTAAGTTTTGAACAATTAATTTTCAACTATAAAACATAATTTTCAACTAAATAATTAAATTTTGGAGAGAGTTACGATTTTTAATCATAATAATAAAATTAAAATCAAATTTATTTTATTCTCTACACCACTGGACGTAAAAATTCTTTATTTTCATATTTTGTCTTACCTTGATCACATCCATCAACAAAGTACTATTTAACGTAATAATTTCTTTCTCTATATTATTTTCTGGAGGTGGTTTTCTCGGACCGTGACCGATAACTCCAGCATGAAAGACTGAAGAATGCCTCTGCGCTAACATTGCACTCGTTCCCTAAATTGAACAATTATTTATTTATTACATAAATTCTTAGTTTTAACGAAAAGAAATATTTTTTCTTTTTTTTTTGTTGTTAAAAACAAAATACCTGTTTATGATTTCGATGCAGAAGAAAAGTTGGTACAACATGAGGCTCGAATTTCACCTTAGCACCGAAATATTTTGCCGGATCACTGAACATGCTATTCGCCAAAAGTTCTCTAATCGCCAAGGCTCTTGCACATGCCGAATAAGAAGTTAAAACTCTTAAAAATCGACAAACAATCTTCACTCCTTTCTCCTTATTAATAATGTCTGAAAACCAATTTAAAATTACGAGCCACATCCCGAAAAAGTAATTTTCATTTTCCTAGGATCTTAATATTTTAAAAACATTTTTAAACATTTTTTTAGTGGTGTATCGAAAAAAAGTTCAATTTCTACTCAAATCCAGGAGAGAAAATTCCCTGATAATTCTCTGATAAACCGCTTCAAATTCCAAAATTTTTAAGTTAAAAGATTGTATTTCCAACAAGATAAGATTAATTTTTAACCGAATAGTTGAATTTTCAGCGAAAAAGAATTATTTTTTAATAAACAGTTAAATTTTTAACTAAAAGTAATGAATCTTAAACTAATAGATGATTTTGAAACCAAAAAGAACAATTTTCTACAAAAAAATTTAACTTACAACCAAATAGTTTTATTTTCAACCAAAAAGATTAATTAATAGCAAAAAAAAAACATTTTTCAACAAAAGCCATGAGTTTTCAACTGGAATAAATGGATTTAAACAACAAAAAAAATGAATTTTTAACAAAAAGATTTTAAATTTCAATCAGTCAGT
>JAAAKG020072557.1:0-17228 GCA_010014905.2 Druon quercuslanigerum
GTTCGAAACGCCCCACGTTTACAACAATCCGAGGTTTTTCGGTCCCGAATCTTATAACAATCCGGGGTCGGAGTGTAGTTAAGTTAGACTAAGGATGAATTGTAAATATATGTACAGAGAGCGGAGGTCCTCAAACCCGTAAAAGGGAGAGATTAAATACATACATACACACACAATTCTAAACGCTTTTATTTAGACATGATACAAGTTTAAATCCTTTTCATTCCATTCAAATAACTGTCCTTTTTTAAATTTTACCGCAACTAAACACACACTTAAACGCTTTTATTCAGTTGATAACGAATTTTTAAATTGTTTATATGTTAATACTAGGAAATAAAAATCCAGATACGTGAACTTGCGCTTTGCGCGGTTGCGTTTGCAGCTTCTTTTTATTATAATGTTGAATCGTGGGTTTGAATGTTCGTATGTTCAAGGAGGGAACCGGGAAGCAATCGATTGTTCGGTTTCTCAGGATAGCCTGTTTCTCAGCCTTTTTGACAGGGAAAAGCGAAACCTCCTCTTTTACGACGTCGTGAAGTGCGTACTGGTTCTATAGTGGGTCCACTTAAAGGCAGAATTCTAGTTGTTGTATTTTACGGCCACATAATCTGTAGTCATTGCTATCATTCACTTTTAACGGCAATGGAATCTTTCTGTTATACATTTTTTTATTTTATCCCAGTTCAGAATAGAATAAACCAGACTCCTGTCTCGCGGTTGGTAATTCTGGAGCAATGTGCCGTGGTTAAAAGTTAATTCTAGATCCAGACTGCTACCTTACCGACATCAAGAACATTCTACAGTTAAACTCGTTCGTGTCCGTGCTAAGATTCTAGAATGTTCTGCATGAAGTCATAAAATATTGCTTGATTCTGAGAAACGAATTTTGCGTAAACACTTACCCCCATATCAAATTGTAATTGCCCACCTACATCTTTTGCATATTTAATAAATAAGGAACGAAATTTTCAAATTAAATGTTTTAATCTATAAGAAAGCAAGAAATAATTCTTGTTTCTGTCATAACTAAACTGATGGCGATAATGCATAACCCTGAAATTATTTACACCAAATTCGTTTCTCATAACTGCACAATATATTATTTTGTGACAACCAGAATATTCTCGGAATTAAGCGCATGGACACGAACCACTTCAGCAGTAGAACGATCTAGAATCTAGAACCGGACGCGTCTATCTAGTTACTTTGCTCTTTAGGAAGCCGCTTAAATCAAGATAAAGCTTTAATATTTCATTTGGACAAAGTCCATTGCAGGTTGGAGAAAATATAATTGTTGAAATATACATTGAAAGATTTAAAAACAATATTTAAATTGGCCAGTTCGTATCGGAGCACTTAAACTAAGAATAATTGCTTGCTCCTCATATAATTCTGTAATTGCATCAAGTTCGCAGTGAATTCAGTTTCGGTCATACCAGTGCCGGCGGAAATTACATTCTAATTTGATTTCTCGAAAAACGGCGCAAAATTTCCCTCTTCGTTGAAACGATTCGCTTTGGCGAAGGAAGGCAAGATGTATTGAGGACAAGTTTTTTGAGAGGCAGCATACGAATTGGTAAAGCACGATGCTTTGACCTAATAGAAAACCAAACTGAATTAATTGATTTTGAATCTAGTGACTGCTCGACACACAGAATCTGCGAGAAGTCGGGAAATACCTATGCAGATTTAAAGTTTTACACGATTTATGTAAACTGAATTTAAACCAACATGCACTAAAATAACGTCGAACTTGGAAAAGTTTCTACTTTCTTTTAAGTTTCATTTGATGCAATTTACATATTTACATATTTTTTCTATATCTTTTTTTTTTTGAAAGTCAACAAAGAAACTTGCTATGGAAATAGACTCTTATTGTCTACTATATTTGTGCAATACTGGAATGCTTTTTTTGCTTATATGAACCTCACAAAGTATTGCAAAATCTGGCTAGTGCACACCCATTTCGATCAACAGGCTCAATGTTTGGTCAGTAAACGATCAGAGCTTCACGCTCTGAATATTGCAATATTTCGAGATTTTGTTGCTGTTGAAAAGTTTACCTTGCTGGAAGAATGAAAAATAAAAATCTGGTGTTACATTTTAAATTGTGAAAACTGAAAACAGGTTTGATATTACATAAAAGAAAAATCTAGTGCTGTATTATTTAATAAAGTAAATTTCACATATTCAGTGTAGAAATTTGAGCCATCTGGTCTAGCTTAGTGAAATATTATTCAGCAGCTGTGGTTTTTCCATTCTCATTATTCGACGCCCAACGGCACAAGACTTGTCAAAAGAAAAAAAAGGAAAAAAAAATATTTGTATTATTTCCAACTCATGTCCTAGAATCGAGATAAAGCGTTGCCTTCTTCGCATCGATGAACGCTTTGACCAGTTCAGAATATTCCATTTTCTGAGCGACTTCTCTTTTTGCGAAGTAATGGGGCAATCGCTTTCAAGTTTGAGGCAAGTATTCGCTACTTATTACCAATAGAAGTGTTAGAAACCTATAGTAGTCTTCAGTGTCAATTTTAAATGAGCAGATGACGAAAGAAAGGGTTTCATTAAATCGTATTTTAAAATATACTTTAATCAAACACAAATTTAAAGTAGGAAAAGAAAATAAGTATAAAAATAATATAAATAAATGCTATCAAGGAATCATTTAATTGTCCTGCATTTAATTATTAAATCAAAAACCGAGTATTAGTTCAGGCTGGAGCAGTCTCGAGAAAAATAGATTTTCAGCTACATGATCCTGTTAAATGACCGAGACACCTCTGTTTCATTGATCAATAAAACTAACGATTCCAAGAGAGAACGTCATTCGTTTACTGGTGACGATAAAAGCTATCAGACTGGATATTATTGGGATGTGCAAAGTCTCCGTTCAATACGCATCCTTTGAACGCCCTTTCAAGCTTTAAAGTAATTTAAAATCTACTCTGAACCGAGTGTAAGCTGACTTGATAGCCTGCTTAGCGTCATAAACTATATTCCAGAATTTCGGGTCAGAAGTCTAAGCCAAAATACTTTAAGCCTAAACGAATCAGCTCTGCTTTCATATGGACAGAAAAAGATTACAGACGTGAAGTTCCTCTAATTCAAAAAATCTCAAAAACTGTTTTTAAAGTATAAAATAATGCATGAGCAAAAATTTACATATTCCTTTTGGCTTTAGTTAAACAAAATTTATTTTCCTCAGAACGACCCATATTAAGTGAAACGGGGACACAGAGGGTTAAAAAGTAAAATTTTGTCAGTCGGGTGTTGAAACACGTGCAATCTTGTTTTTTGTATAAGCTCTAGCCTGCAGGGAATTCAAGCTTTATGAAAAGAATCAGTTTTAGCAAGCGAAAGGTCACCTAACGAACCATAGGAACGTGAATCTATTTTCTATTTTTGAAAAGACAGAAATATAGAATTCTTTTTAAATCTTTTTTTTCTCTCATTAAAATATCGTAAAGGAATGAATCCTTTTTGATCTTCTTTCGAATCGCAAATTAAGGCAATTAAATGAGAACTCTTTAACAACTAAAATTTTTTCAATTGAAGCTTGAAAAATTTTAGTTAAGGAATCCTTAACTAAAAGCTTTTAAAACATGACGTATAGAAGTTTCTCCCTTTAATCTGAATGTTAAAAGTACGAAATATGCCTCCCCCTCCAGGCCGTTCAATAAAAATGTTAAAAAGAAAACATGGACCCCTTACTTTTTAGAAAAATAATTAATAACAAAAATTTTCTCACATCCCACTGAATAAAAATCTTCAAAACCAAAGAAGAGCCTCTTTAATTTTTCAAAAACTCTACAACTAAGATTTCCTCCCTTCCAAATCGATAAAAACCTTAAAAAAATAAAAAATGTCTCTCTTATTCTGAAAATTGAAACCTAGAATTTTCCTCTTCCAATTCGGAATGAAATTTTTAAAAAATCAACCCTTGAATTCAATAAAATGTAAAACAAAAAAGTTCCCCCTTTAATTAGGAAAAAAATAAATCAAAATTTCTTCCCTTTCTTTTAAAATTAGAATTGTAAAATAGAAACGTTTTTTTATACATAAATCCTTTTAAGTTGAGTTATTTTAAGTTTAGGTCTTTTCAGATTAATAATCGTTAATGTTAAAATTTTAAATTTACCAACCTGAAATTTTAACGATTCAGGGATTTCGATTTCATTAATTCAGTCTCAAATTGTATAGATTTTAATATTTAATTTTTCATTGCTCATTTCCAATAAGCAGTAAAATATGGCTGAATATGTATTATAAAAATAAATTCTTAAATAAAAATTTACAAATTGAACGAGTTATAAATTAAATATTTTAGAATAAAACAGTGTTTGAATAGTGTTTGAAAACGAATAAAAAAGTTTAATTATTATGAATCTATTCATTTGAAATAATTATATGTATAAGCTTTGAATCGGATAAACAAATTTTTTTAACTACTAAAGGCTTCCGAATTGAAGCAGTTCAATTTTTAATGTTAAGATCTGCACATTTTTTAAGTTTGAACAGATTCTGAATCGTATTGTAAAATCAGTTACTGTTATTATTACTGTTATTGTATTAATTTAAATTTAAAGTTGATGAACTTCATACGTGTTTAATCAGAAAATTTGAAATTTAAACGGCTTAAATTCTTTATTGTTTAAGTATTTAAGTATTGTAAATAATTCATTTTTGCAAAAAAATAGTTTAAAAAGTATTGAAAACCCTCTTCAAACAATTCTGCGATTTTGAAACTTCACATCCTGCAAACTGCTGAACCAATCAGAATAATGATATCCAATGTCTCTATTGATTAACGAAGTATCCATCTGATTGCTGGCGACAAAATTTGTGGTATGTCGACTATTGGTACATTTACACTGCCACAATTTACAACTACTCTTTCTAATAAAATTAGAAGAATTTTAAATACTTTTTTTTTTCTTCATTTTTTTTAAACCTGTACAAAATATTAAACGTGAAAATAGTTTATATTAATTCCCCCATCAACTGTGCTAATTAGACTAATGTTTACTTCTTACGCTAGTCCTATAAAAATGCCTCATATTTGCGCACCAAAATTGAAAAGTACATTTCTTAAACATTGTAAAAAATATTCAAACTTATTTTTAAAAATTTTCCTTGAGAAATTGTTCTCAACTTTAAGTGCTCTTTTAATGTAACCAGGAAAAAATATATTTGCAAATATGCAACCTCCCACTATTTCACAATTGAAAAAGTTGACAACTCAACTTAAAATTAAAAAAATGTTGATATTGAACATATTTTAAATTTAATTGTATCATGTGATATAAAATTTGTGACATTTCATGTGTCTGGACAGATTTTTCTTCTAAAACTTGGTAAACTTCCCGATGAAAAAATAAATTCACTGTCATTTTTCAATTTTTGATTTGGTTTAAACAAATTCCCGGTCATTTACCAGTTTCCCGGTCCAAGGCGAAAATGATTTTGTAGATCGTAATTAGATAACACTTAAGGAGATAAGTAGTCTTCAAAACTTTAGGAGTCGAATCATATAGCGAACACGCTCTGTACATGTAGCAGGGGAAACTCGTAGAGTTACAATGCAATCGAATTTCATTGTAAGTCAAAGCAACCATCGACGTACTACAGCAAGAACCTATAGAGGAGCCAAGAGAACTAAATTAATATTACCGTTGGACAGAAGACTGGTTGATTCAATGAAACATCAGAACGATTTGCGTTCTTTGTTTTCCGGTAAATAAGTTGCCTGGCCGAGATCCTCAAAGCGCCATATGACAGAAAAATTCAACAAAGAAAAAACCTTTTGAGATTCTACCTTAATTGAATTCGCGATGGTGAACATTCACTGCTGGCTGATTCTTCTGGCATGTAATGAATTTGGGATTGAATTGAAGGCGTGAATTTAACTTTCAGCAGCTTATAACGTCGCGCATTCTCCATATTTTTATAAAAGGATTTGAATCTCCATATAACTTTTGGAATATTTCAGCGGTTATAGGATTGAACATTATTAACATCTAAATGAAAGTTACCTTACTTAACAAAATTGAATAACTAAATCTTTAAAATACATTGACTACTATATATCAGATGGGAAATGGAGCATCTTATACAAATTTCTGAAGGAATTGAAACTAATTAATTTTACACTAACTTTGGCCCTGCGGTGTCATATAAAAAAATAAAAAATACGATTACATTAATCTGGGAAAAGTCGACACTTTTAGCTGGTACAATTAATAAATACGATTATTAGTTTCAGCAATAATTAATTAAAATTACATTTTTCATTGCGCTCAAATCCGATGTTTTTTAAAACTCAATTTGCCGATTATAGCTCAATAACTGATGAAATTATTTGAAATATTTACAGTATGTTCAGAATACATAACGCCTCCAAAGTCGATAAAACACATAAAAATTGCATTTGTTCACTCATATTTAATAAAAAATGGCGGGATACCGGTAACCGGGTTTCTTCCATTTTGGCGGAAAAAAGTATGAGACGAACTTTAAGTTTAAGAAAACTTTAAGCGAGCAGTTTTTTCTACGACATTTGAAGAAAACTTTCTGAAACTTTCAGTGTTTGGGTCCTAAATATTGTAACTATGGATGATTTCATAAAAAACGCTCGGCGTGCGAGCAGCTCGTCCAGTGTTCGCGCCGCAGTAACGGAATATTATGCGTTCTACGCAGATTGTTTTAACACTGTAATGGTACATTGTAACATTTATTGTTAATTGATTACTCAAAATATTTATATCGTTAATCATACTCACGTACCATGCTTCGCGCCATTAATTAATTTTATACACGTGTGAAAATAAACTTTTTACCCTAAAAATTCATGCGAAATGATGAAAAACACGGATTTTCTATTCAATAATTTATTTATTAGATAACAGACGCTAATAGGTTATAATACATCAACTTTCATTTACATACTTATTGTACGCTCCTAATTTTTAAATGGTTATTAACATTAAATAAATTCGTCCCATACGTTTATCAAACTTTAAAGTGTATTTTAGTAACGCGTCTCAGATGAAATAATCTGGTATGCGTTACTATTTCTTTCGCAGATTCGATTTCGGTTTTTCTGCGCCACGTTTTTTTAGATTTCTCAGAAGAATTTTTCAATACTGGAACATCTTTTTTTGAATTACGCGGTTTTATCACAGCTTTTTTCTCCACGGCGTTTTTTCCCACGTTTATTTTGGTTGATTAAAAAAAATTTTTTTTTTTTGAGCGAAGTACTTTTGGAAAGTTCAGTTCCGAATTTTCTGCCAAAGTCAAATCTGAAGAGTAATTCTCAAAAATACCATTAAAAAAATTCTTTTTCTTTTGGACTTTATTAGCGTCTGTTATTAAATAAATAAATTATTCAATAAAATATTGGTGTTTTTCATCATTTCGTGTGAATTTCGATGAAAAAAAGTTGATTTTCACACGTGTCTGAAAATAATTAATAGCGAGAAGAATGGTACGTAAGTGTGATTAACGATATAAATATCTTGAGTAATCAAATAACAATAAATTTTACTATGCACCATCGCAGTGTTAAAACAATCTGCGGAGAACGCATAATATTCCGTTACTGCCGCGCGCGAACACTGGATGAGCTGCACCATTTGTTATTAAATATAAGTAAACAAATGCAATTTTTATATGTTTTATCGACTTTGGTGGCGTTACGTATGTATTCTGAACATACTGGAAAAATTTCGAATCGTTTCATTAGTTATTGAGCTATAATCGGCATGTTGAGTTTTAAAAAACATCGAATTTGAGCGCAATGAAAGATGCAATTTTAATCAATTATTACTTACACTAATAATCGTATTTATTAATTATATCAGCTAAAAATGTCGACTTTTGCCATCTTAATGTAATTGTATTTTTCATTTTTTTCTTTGACACCTTTTTTTTCTTCCGCACTCTGCCTGTGGACAATTCTTTTACCGAATTTCACGTGGAGACGCCCTTTTATGATCGGTGCGCTCAATTGTCGGAATCCATAAATCCCAAACCCGCTGACGGAAATCCAGGTACCAGTGTATTTTATTTTCAACAAAATAGTGGAACCTTCCACACAAAAAATTAATTTTCAACCCATATAAAGAAGAATTTTCAACAAAAGATTTACGTTTTATAGAATAAAATCTCGAATTTTTAAGAAAAAACTTGGCTTTTAAAACTGGAAAGAAGAACATTCAACAAAAAGTTCATTTTTAACGAAAAGTTAAATTTACAACCAAATGATTGAATTTTTAACAAAAAAGATAACTTTTTTCCAGCAGATAAATTTTCAAACCAAAAGGATGAATTTTCTATTAAAAAGAAAAAAAAGTCAACAAAATAGTTGACTTTTCGACCAAAAATGACAATTTTTTTTAAAGCAAATAGTTACATTTTTAACAAAATAGTTGAACTTTCGAGAACACGATCAAGTTTTCAACCAAATGGTGGAATTTTCAGCGAAAATGTATAAATTCTGAACCAAAATAGATGAATTCTGAACCCAAAATATAATAGTAGACGTTTTAAATCAAAATCAGCGATGCGTGCAAAAAACCATAGCATTGCGATAAAGCGCTATAACCCTAACGTAACCTGATGTTCACTTTCGGTGAGCAACACTTTTAGCCGATGGTCAGAACCAAAACCGGGCACAAATCCAAATGCGAGTGTAACTTTAAACAAAAAAAAACAGCACTTTTTAAGAAAATAGTTGAATTTTCAACTAAGTAATTACATTTTCAACCAAATATTAGAACTTTGATTAAAAAAAGATGAATTCTGAAACTAAAGTAGAATAGTAGACTGAAGTTATTTCTGAATATGAATGGTGACGTTCCGCAAGAAATTGCTCAATCATTAAAGGAAATCAATCATTCTAAAAAATTGTTTCGAGGAGGGGAAAATAAAATTCTGAAAAATGTTTGCTTCAGGAAAAAATCCCGGCTTTTTCCCGGTGCTTAAAATTCTAAACTAATTCCTGGTTTTCCCTGTAATTGACCACCCTAAAAAGTTTAAGGTCAAGTTCGAAAACTTTAATTTGCATTAGAAATTCTCCATTTGACATAATTTGAACTATCCTAATTGCAACTAAAATATCATGCGATGATGAACACTATGCAGACAGACGTTCTTGTTTTTTTGGTCTTCTCTCCCTTATACCGCGACGAAACACTGCGTCATTGCGGTAATTCAACCGCACCTAGTGAACACTGTTTTTACTCATTTTGAGGTTAACTCGTTCAGATATTTTTGCATTATTATGATGGTTTCTTAAAAAGTGATGCTCTACATGAAAAATTACATTCTAACTGTTATGCTATGTAGTACAATATAAAAAAGCTCTTGATTAAAAGGCTACACAAAAAATCCAACTCATTCTTTCCAGTAAAAATGTTGTGTTCAATTTGTCGTGATCATCATATCTTTGGTAGAATATTAATTTGTTTTGAGTACCTAAATACCAAACACGGGAGAATCAATCTAGCAATTTACTTCTGAAAGTAAATAAAAATAAATAAAATATAAATAGTCAAGATACATAAACTGGAGAAATTTAACAAATAACTTCACGTTTAAGATGAAAGTTTTTCATGGAAAACTCTCAGACTTCTACCTTTGCTTTAACATAAAATAATGACCTAAATCTAGTATAGAAGCGAAATTCGTGCATCAGCAGCAAACTTGAAAACTGAACTTTCGAGGGATTTACCGCTGACTACGTTAGACAAAGAGGCACTTTTGCCTTTAGAATTTGCGAGATTCATATACAAGCTTGAAGACATAGAAGTTCGAGGGCTGCAAAGAACTTTATTCTCTAATGAAATAGCCGCCTCTCATTATGTACTCTACTAAATAAGTTATTTCCGTTATTGCTTTATAAAATGAGGGCACGTTTACATTTTTGGTGTGTGAGACACGAAGAGAACTGACGTTTAATTATTCCTTTCTAATATGAAAGTCCTCTTCAAATAATAAATGCAGGGTGGTCGCACAACTTCATTTTCAAAATTCCCCGACTTTTACCTGGCTTTGCCCTGACAAATTTTTTATTTTCTCCGAAATTAATATTCTAGAACAATGATTTTACTCTTGTAATGTTTTAAAAATGGAATCTTTTATGAACGGAATAAAATAATTCTAAACTAAAATACAAAAATTATTTACTTATTTGGAATGGAAGCTTCTATTGTGTCCCCTAAGAATTTACATTTTTCTTGTACCTTCTTCCCAATTCCTTTAACCCCCCCCCCCCACACACACACTTACTTGGACGAATTTTCTTCAAAGCAGTTGAATTTTCAATCCAAAGATATTAAATTTCTACAAAAAATCGAAAAAATCTTATAGGAATAGTATAATTTTCGACAAAATGATTAAAGTTTACATCCACTCAAGAAAGAAAGAAGTCCATTCAAATTGTTGAACTATCAAGACAAAAAGGTTTTTCTGTAAAACAAATTACTGTTCAACAAACCTTTATCTAAGTAGTTTAAGTTTTAATTAGAAAAAATCAATTCAACCAAAAAAGATGAATTCGCAAGAAATAATGTAAGAGCAGAAAGACTTAGGCAAATAGCTGATATTTAACTATTTTTTGCGTGAGTTTCACGACTGGAGTGGTTTTTTTAGCTCTCTCATATTTCCTTTTTCGTCCTCTTTTATTTCCATGAAGAGGATTGATTTTTAGAAGCATCCTGAACGAGCTGGAAAAGGGAACCTTTCAGAAAACAGCCATAACAAATTATTAACAACAAATTTAATTAATTGACTCACCTTCCAATTTTAATGTAGGGTTTAACCTTGTGCTTTCACTGAAAAATGCTATAAACTAAAAAACTGCGAAGGCTCCTTGAAAACACTTCACTCACAACTCACTTGAAAATGAAGAACTGTTCTCTAGAAAAGGTCGAAGGTAACTGACCTGAAGGATACAGATTGCAGTTTCAATTATCCATCAGTATCATGGAAAATTTTTGGTCATGCATACCATGACTAATTTTCACCCTCAACTTAAGGTTTGAAAACCATTCAGGTATACCGGATACTGGCAGGCAGGACATACAGGGTTAAAGCACGGCCTAAACCAAATAAGTATAACGTACCAGGACCAAGGAAGGACGTTAAAAATATTCAATTTTGTTGTGGAGTTCATAAAGGTAAGAGTTAGGGCTTGAGCAGGACGCACAAGGTTGAAAATAGGACGAAAAGTACGACGCAGGACCATAACAGGTATTAATTGTGTTTAGCTGATTCAAAATAGGACAAAAATGTTGACTCGGGTCCTCTAACGAATTTTTCTTGTTCCATGACCATTAATATCCAAAGACCAGAATTTTAATCTTTAAACGTTTCTAGCCTTGCCAATTATTTAAAATTCTTCTTATAAAAATACAAATACTCTTAAAAAGTAGCAATTATATCGAAGAAAATATTGCTTCAGGATCAGTACAGAAATTGGAAGTGGAGCCAAAAAGAGAATTGTGGAGAAAAATGAAGTGTTCCAAGTTTTTCTACAGAGGAAGACACAGTGGTTAAAGAGTGGAACGGCAAGACGGACAAGCTACTCTCACTTTTAAGCATAATTGTGGTTCTCAGCGACAGACGTATTTTTCTCAACTTTGTGTCTTGTAAGTAACAAAAAATAAAATAAATAAAATAACGAAAAAAAGTGCTGCGGGTGTGTGAAAATGAGGGAAAAATGCAGTCTTCAGAGCCCAAATCGATTCATGCTTAACGTCCATCTTCTATGTCACAAGTATTCTGCGCCAGGACCAAATTAAATAACACCACATACTTATTGATATTTCACCCTGCTGCATAATAAAACCAAGACCCTAATTAATTTCTATTTGGGGAAAAAGAAATTCTTAGTAACCTAAAAACGCTCATAAATAATTCACTTAAGAAGTTGTATTGATTTAAAATATTAGTAAACAAAAATAAAATATGAAATCTTTATTAAACTTAAAATTCAGAGGACAAATAGAGGCCAGTCCGATATTGAGAGGACTGTGTCATATCATATTTCGTGCCATGTATAATCCTCATGGATAGGAAAATATTTTTCAACTATGTCAGTGTATAGATACGATGGATATTGTGAAAACGGGCTTAATGATAACAGACAAGAGAAATGTCAGATGATTAGTTGCAATAGAATGGGAGTCGGATTGAAAGGGCCAAAAGCTCGAGGATATTCAACATGTAAACATGAATCGCTCCTGAAGCGAGATTTAAAACGTTTCAGCTTCAGAAATATTTCAGAAGATAAACTAGCCCCTATATTCGGACTTAACTTTCCAGTTTTAAAGCATTGCAAATAGGACCACATTAATAATTTATGAGCTGTGACATTTAAAAGAGATTCAAATGAAATCTAATCGGAAAATGGCAAATTTCAAATGTAGATTCTTGATATCGATCTTAACGAATTTTATTTTAAAATGAAACAATTTCATTTTTTTGATTCTGTAGCAACCCTGTTAATAAAAAGTCCCTGAAAACTATTTTAGCCATCAGTCAAAACAATACTTCCAAAACGAAATATATGCCTTTTTTGTCCTACATATAATATCATTTTTCAAACGTTTACCACTTTCGGAATATAAATGCAGGGGTTCAATTGTAGAGAAAATAGGGAAACTGTTATATGAAAAAGGAGAAATCTTTTTCCTTTTAAACTAACAGCTTAATAAAAAAAAGAATAAATGCAACACTTTTGTAAGAAACCACAAATTTGATCAAACTAGTACATAAATAGGCGCGCAAAGCTCGCAATTATTATTTTTTGACAATTTTTAAAATCAAAATATAAAATTTAAATTATTATAAAATTTTGTATTTCAAAGTATCTATTATATATTATTGTATAGGCAGTTGAACAGTTGCGTTTTATGTTAAAAAATAAATCTTTCTGACGAAAACCATTAGCAAAACTTAAAGTTGACAAAACTTGTAAGTTTAATTTAAGAAATCAAATTAATTTTGTTTAACATAAACGATTTCCGGTGAAAAACGTCGGCATGCCCTCTTATTGTTTAAATGCTATAGATATTTTTGGGTAGGTGTGACTCCCTAGGTGCGAAAGGGATTAATGTGGGGAAGGGGATGTAGGTATTTAGATTGATCTAGAATTCCCGTGTTATTAATTTAAATAATACGTTTGTTCCGTCATACTGCTTCGACTCAGGCTGCTGATCAATCTCACTAGCGATCGCCCTAAGTCAAGAGCCTCACAAAGTTATCATGTTAGACTCCCCACTCGGGGAAAGAATGGTGAAAATTCTCAAATACAGGGATTATAGGGGATTTTTATAAAAATATGGAGAAGGGGGATGGGCAATAGAGTAACTGCGATCCCTGTTACTGGTACATAAACATTACAGGTATTCCGAACAAATGTTTTCCATCCTTCTATGCACTTTCGCGTGCACCAATCCGTGTCGAGTGGTATAAACAGTTTCGACTTGGCAAGCCTCGAGGAAGGCAGCGTGTAGACACTTTCGAATATCGAGTGAAAACCCTTAAAACGATAGAACAAAACTTGACTCTATCGAGTTAGACCATAGTCAGCGAATCTCGAGACTTCAAAGTCGAAGATCGAGAGAGACAGATATAGATAGGTATGTGGGAACAAAGGAATGATGAAGATGCAGAGAGACAGGATTGTGACAAGAAGAAAGGAACCGAGGGGGGTGTAAATGAAATTGAGGGTATGTGAAAGAGAAGAACGTTATAGGTATGAGGAAAAAAGGATTGGAGAGATGAGAAGATATTTCCAGGTCGAAGCCAAGATATCACGATATCAGGCGTATTAGTTTCTGCCTTCGGATTATGTCGACCTAGGAGTTCTTGCATCAAGATTCTTGACTCCAAAACGAGGAACTGGAATCATCCAAGTTGTGTTGAAAATTCTATTTCTAGAAGGAAACTAGAAACGAGATCATCTCGATAATCTTAGCTTGATTTCTATCTTATTCCTTTCTCTGCAATTTAAACCGTTCCTAAAACTGTTCACCTTGTCTCTCAAATTTTCGTAATTAAACTTTAAACTTGGTTCTGAGATAATTAAATTTTCTCACCAGGACCTTCAAGATGGTTAAGTGTAGACAGTTTCAGAAACTCACCTGAAACAAACAAAGCAACAATTCATCAGAATTTTATTTAAAAGTTCTTTATAATTACATGTTTCCTTAAAGTAAAGAACAAAGTCTTTTTACAAATAAGACAAAAGTCTTATGTCAGAGACTGTTCTTTTCTTAAACTGTTTCCGAGATTTACGGTAGCATTCTAGTTTGTTAGCAAAAAAATTTATCGCTGCGCCAAGTACTTTTCGCGCGAACATTCACCACAAGTTGGGAAGGTATTTTCTTTTGTTAAAGTGTAAGGACTGAAATAATCCAAATTTTTCTCGCATTTCGGTAAATTCCAGGATTCAGTTTAACGCTATCGTTTTAATGCCTAGCTAACGTTCCATAATTCAAGGTGTCAGAGAGTTGGCTTTACTTCCCGAAGCCAGGATTTTCGGTTGAGCCTCCACCTCTACCCCTCTATCGTTAACCAAGCATACGAAACAATTATAGCGGAATTAAGTTGCCTTTATGAAAAAAGGATTTAAATTATGAGGTATAAACTTAGAAAAACAAATAATTTTGGGGAAATTGAATGACGGAAGAATTACCCCTAATGAAAAATTCCAAGACTTTAGAATTTAATTAAAATTTGGAGTGCCTTCTCATTTTTCAAGTTATTTCATCTTACTAAATTAATAACTTTTATTTATAATGCATGATAAGTATAATCAAAATACTACGATCAAATTATAAAAATTGCTGGCGATTTGCTATTAGGGAAATGATACACTATTGAGAAACCTTATCACCAAGAAATTATGTCAAGGACATTTGTGATTAATATTTCTATCGTATCATCACACTCAGCTTTTCCACAAATTAGTTAAACTGCACCCTAATTACTCTAATTCTAAATTAAAACACCAGGTTTGATGAAACTCGTCACTTTTCTCACATTATATTTATCCTCGACTATTTGAACAAAAATATGAACATGAATAAACCTCTTCCAACATTCCGGATTTTCTATTTCTTTGGAGATTTAACGGGGTGTTTGACGGGAGTAATCAATTATAAGTTGAGTCCTATCACTGCACTGCCAGGCTACGTATGTTGAGCTGACTCAACACTATCGATGTAGATATAATATGTAATATAATGCGTTGTGCCAGCTAAACCTTATAAAAATACGTGAACAAAATCTGCAATAAATGAGAAGACCTAAATGAGCCTGAAATTATGTAAGTGAAATAAAGTTATGTAAAATTAACATTTGGTAAGTTTGTGTAAACAATAATTGTTTAAACAATTTTAAGAAAAAAAATGTAATGGTCATATTTCGAGACCCGTAAATGAGCTATAAATTATGTGAAGAGAAAGAATGGGTTTTACGATTTTGTTCACGAACTTTTTATAATGTTAAACTGGCACGGCAAAACATATTACAAAGAAAAGCGAGAAGTAAAATTGGACGACTTGTGGTACATGATATTTGAGGAGCCAAAAATGAGCCTGAAATGATGCCAGTGAAATAAATTCGTAAAATTAATATTTGGTACATTTGTTAAAATTATTTTTGAAAAACTTGAATGATCATATTTCGAAGTCCTGAAATAAGACTGAAAATATGTTAAGAAAATTAACTGATTTAATTAATTTTTCGTACGTTTTGTAGCATTGTTGTAACAGTCTAACGTTAAGACAGAGCAAACAAAATTTTTACTAAAAAGTAGAACCCTAAATTATAATGTAGGTCACAGCTCTATAGCTCTAGTGTTGTGCCAGCTTATTACATACCTTATGATTGGCCATACTGCAACGTTCCATCATAGTCTTTTCACATAGAATCGATCTTCGATAGGAAAAATGGACCAATAGAAGATCCAGAAAGTTGAGGAGTTTTAGAGTCAGCTTTTATAACGATAAAGGTCTTTAATTTCAGAAATTATTAGACTTTCGATTTGTCGGGAATATTTAAAATTAGGTCAAGCCGTCTCTTTGCTGGCAGTACGGGTTTTAAATCTAGAGTCATTTACCGAGCCCAACATTTTCAAGGGTATGTTTTCATGCTAAATTTTACAATTTTCTTTCTGGATAAATATGAAAAAAGTAATTCTTATAATATTAAATAAGCAGATGCAATTGATCGATTATCCTTCCTGATGTCGGTAATCTTCAGTAATTGAAATATAAATTTAAAAGTGCCTCTTTCATATTCTAAAATATTAGAATAATTGTCAAGTTTAAAGTTTATAAATAAATCAGAAAAAACCTATCATTTTTCTGGGGTCGAATTTCGAGAAAAATGTAGTAAAAGTATGTCAGTTGAAATGAAATTCAATACAGTCACTTGTACGGATCGTGAACAGACATATGTAAATCGAAAGAAGTCCCAGCCGATGATGGACTCGGACACGCCTTCGGTAGTATATAGAAGGTACTTCAATGGATTTTCTGCATTTCCTCAGACAAAGTGGTAAAATAGAATCGACACTATAAAAAGATTTTGGTCGACCAATGTATCACATTTAAGTCCTTCGAATACAACATATAAATTCAAATACAGAAACGGGTATAAAATTAAGATCCAATAAAATTAACATAAATTGAATTTAATTGAAATTGGGTCAGACCTAGAAACGGATTGATTACTGCTGGCTTCAAGTTTTAATCAAGTTTAGTTTGAACTTATTGAACAAATCAGTACAAAAAAAAGATTTATTTGTAAATTACACAGTTCTACATTCTTTAGTGTTTTCATAACCAAAGTATCATTTTGTCAAAAACTGTTGAAGCCTTTTTACTTGATAAATATGTTTCATTCTCAAAAGGTTTTTTCCTTATGAGTTCGCAAGACACATTATAGACAATCGGGAAATCATTCGCGAGGTCCTTTCAGAACTTTTTAGAATCCTCCTGATTTCTTGAGTATTTAGTCAGTATAAAAGGATTCATCAGGCACTTCTCCAGAAACGATTACTTAAGGTTTAAAGTCACGTAAAAGAAAGATTATTTACGGACGTTACATTTTATACCGGATGAAGTCGGAGAATACACGGAGAAAAATGGATGTTTAAATGTAGATGTTTAAAGGGTAAGATTGTCCCACCTAACATGCAGATATTTATG
>JAAAKG020072579.1:0-17227 GCA_010014905.2 Druon quercuslanigerum
TTTGTATTTTCTTCTCTTCTTCTGCTCTAATTTTATCTTTGCTTTCTCTAATTAGTCGCTTGAGTATCCTCTTTTTGTGTCTGTAATCATCTATTCGTCTATTTATTTCCTCATCGCTAAGACCTGTCCTGTTCAACGTTCTTCGGTACGCTGCGTTCTTTGTTTTTTGGGCAGCCGCATTTGTAATATAATATTTAAAAATTTAATATATGTATTCACTCTAAACAGGACAATTAGTGATGCATTCCGAGACGAGAAATACTGAGAACCTATTTATTTTACTTTACGTTTATGCAAATAGCTTTTATTACAATTTAGTAAACATATGGACTTTTTTTAAACATCATTTAACAATTTCGTTTTTTTCTGTACTATAATACATAAATTATACAATAAAAAAAAACAGTTTTCTAAGAATGTAAGCCCTTCATCTTACATTTGGTAAGACAAGAATTTGTTTATCAGTTTATTTTCGGTTTCGAAAGTGACATTTAATGCTTTTGAAATTGAATACGGAGCACGAGAATCCGAAATCGTGTGCCTGCAAACAACATACATATTAGCAGGCGTTTAAGAGGATCTTAATGTTATCCATATGAGGGAAAATTCATCTAAACCGTCTGCCTCTGTTTACACATGGTGAAAGTTTCATCATACTCTTCGTGTTTAAAAGCATAATTGAAACTATCCAAATAACAATGGGGTTGATGTGTGAATTTTCGATAATACCTTTTTTAAATACTGCAGTAAATTCCGCAAAGTTTAGTATATTAAAAAATATGTTTGAATAAGTTAATTTCTGAAAAAAATTTTTAAGTATCGAAAACCTATTCGAACTACTTTGTGACCTTGAAACGTTACATCCTGCAAAGTCCTGCCTCTCATAACTGGTGAATCCGAGTTGAATCATGACTTGTAATAGTAATGATACTGAACATAGATGAATAATTTATCAGATCCTAGTATTTCAGACTTTTTACTCCCTAATTTCTGTGTGTAAATTGTGAAAGGCATACACTGAAATATTCAATCGTTGTCTCGCACATCGCTGTTTCAGTTGACAACAAACCTGCAGAATTCAAAGTGCTTCCATTTGACAGTCGATTCTCTTGGCTCGGGTTTTGCCTAAGAATATTTATAGCGAGTCGCTGCTTTTCTTTGTCGTAGGTGTGTACATACATGTGAAGCGGCTTATTGCTCGTCTTACGTATAAGTCGGCGAGCTTCAGGAAGTACTTCGCTAAAAGAGTTACAGAGTTTTCATTACCCAATATATGCTATTAACCCGAGTACTTCCTTTTAGGCGTCGCTCATGAAAATATTTTCTCCTTCACTCAGAAAAAAGATTGAGTTGATTTAACAAAACAGTTTGTTTAACCTACTTAAAAAAACCTACTAAAACGCTTATTTAGCGCAAATAAACCTGTGGTCATTAAAAAATACGAATTAATTTGGTCAATTTAAAGAAATTATTTATTTGAGAATCTTTAGTTTATTGAACCAAATAAATGTGTTGAACGGGATGTATTATTGATTAGAAAGTGATTTGGATAAAGTAATGAAATAATTTGCTTGATTCAACCGAATACTTTCATTAACTGCGAGTACACTAAAAATATCGAAACAGATGATGGCGGTTCACGTCGGTGGACACATTGCATAACAAAAAGTTTCATATTATACCACGTGTCGCGAATTAGTTAAACAAATTTGTTGTACAAACAACTGTGCACTAACAATGTTAACGTTTTTAAAAAACTGTTCTCTGAAACAGTATACAGAACATTTCGAACGTATAAGTACAACTTTTAGTTTGCAGGTTTCACACTGGCGCAGACAATCCAACCCAAAATTCATAAGTGATGAAAGATCCCCACACAGATGTATAATCGATCGAATCAACCAACAATATTTGTTCGTGCCCAAAATATTTACTACACTCAATCAAACTTCATTAACAAAAAACTTTGGTTGAATCAACCAAACATTTGATTGACCATATAGCAATGTATATATTTGTTTGATGCTACCAAATTTTTCTTGAATCAAGCAAACTTTTTTCTGAGTATTCAAATTCTTCTGTCCTTGTTTTTCTCATAATGCAGCTGACGATAAAGAATTTGAATTTGAAATCTGCAAAATAAAGCAGTCTTCTTGAGAGCGAAAAGTACGAGGCATCATAAGCCTTCACAATTTCGAGCTGGGAATGTTTTTCGATAGCTATAATAATGATCAAAATTTCATTTCCATTACCAAAATTTCTAGCGGCAAGAAATGTATAATATATATTGTATAGGAAATGCAATATCATACATTTTACATTCATTACAATTTGCATATTGCCTTATTCTGTGTACCTTTTTAGAAATTAAATTTTGCAGAGTAGACAGATTGTACTCATTATTTCAGAGCGAGGTAGCCTGGAATTTATAACAATAAGTTAATGAATTTCACTTGACTTCTCCACGTGCATGTATTTCTTCATTCGTCAGCGAGACATCATATGTCCGGCGAGGCTATACCACCGTTAGAGAGAATATACACTTAATTTCCTTCAGAGTAAGGAAAGATCCAATAAACAATTTCTGTGTTTATTTATACAGATTACATTCCTTTTCTCATGTGAAGCTAAAATCAACATTTGTAACATAAAATCCGAGATAAAATCTTATGATCATACCCGAAAGTACCATGCGTGTGTATTGTAAATTCAAAAACTTATAAAAATTAAAAATATCATCAAAGGATCACGTGGATGATGTATCGTCTGATTACATATCGATAGGATTGAATAAAATCATCTGATCGAATTAGATACAACCGTAGCAGAATTTCCAATACAGTAGTTGACATTAATTTTATAACAAGTCAAAGCAAATGAATTTCTATAAATATCTAAGAGAATTTAATTTTGATTAGCTTGTTCCGTGATCGATGATTGCTCAGGGCAGATAGTTCAATAGCAAACTTTATGAATATTGATCAGACCATCGTATATTATAAATGTGTATCCAATAGTATTTCGAATCGAAAATTGAGTCTTCGACTCTAGCTCACCTAATCTTGATTCCTTATTTTTTCACTCTCTGAGCTTTCACGTGGTGGATTTGCTGGTTTTGTTATCTTTTTCATACGACTTTCAAGTCATGAAAGTAGCTCTTTGTATATCTATTATTGATATTGATACTTTACGAATGCACATATAGGAATTTAGCACATATAGTTTGATATCGATAACTTAGATTTGAGACAAACGTTGATAGCGAAAGTGCATTAACTCTACTCGCTAAAGAACTCGTATCGTACAACCGCCTTATGACCCCCCTCCCCCGTCGAACCTGAGTTCGGTCTATATTCTGTATACTTGATTGTAAATCCTTCAGCTTGATTTCCTGGAGAACTTGTGTCATCATTTTCTACTTCAAGTAATACTGCTTGAAAAGACTAACGAAGAAAATTGAGAGTAAATTCTTAAATTTATTATTGATTTAAATATCTCAGTGTTCACAATCCGTCCCGTTTTTTATCTAAGTCCTCTTTACCCCTGCAATTTGAAAACCCCCGATTTATTTGCTAACTTTGTAGATTTTACGTATGTCGCCGACGGCGCAAAAATCGCTGAAGATTCAATCGAGAAAGTAAATCCGATGGATAAGCGAGAGGATAAATCAATTCCGTTTCTGCAAATCAAAAACATCATTATAGGTATCACAGGCTTCACGGGATAAAATGATCTAAAAACAAGGGAAATACGGAGGTTTTGAACGGAAATAGGGGTCCTTCGAAATAAAATTAATGTTTATGATATATTAAGTTCAAATTTCAACGCTTTTAACCAAAGTTTTGAATTTTCAATCCAAAAAGACGAATTTTCTGAAAAATGGATGAATTTTAAACCCTAAAATATGAATTGTCAACAGAAAACTCATTGTTAATTAAATATTTAAATTTTATATCAAATTAGTGAAGTTCTCAATAAAAAATAGGAATTTTCAACAAAAGAGTTATTCTCTAAAACAAAGAAATGAATTTTCAATAACAATAAGGAATCTTCAACCAAAAAGTGAAGTTTTAAACCAAAAAGAGAAATGTTGTGTGAAAACGTTGAGCTTAATAATAATAAATAATTAAATTTCCGTCTAATTATTAAAATTTTCAATCACGAAAAAGATGAGTTTTTAACAAAAAATGTAAAGTTGATATGTAAAGAAAAAAATAGATTTTCATTTTAAATAAAAAATAGTTTAAATTATAAAAAAATGAGTTTTCAAAGAAATGATTGACTAAAAAGCATGCTGTCAAAAAAGAAATAAAATCGACCAAATTATTGAATATTGAGGCCAAAAAACATTTTCGAGAAAGTAGTTGTTTTTTCAATTACATAATCAAATTTCCAACCAAATAATATCATTTTTAAACAGAAAAAGATGATTGTTCAACTAATATGGACTTTTCAACCAGAAAGAATAAACTTTCTACCAAAAACAATTGGCTTTTCTTATTGGGTTTTCTTAATTTATTTAGTGACATCTTTACTGCTTTTTTGAAATATGTCGCATTTAATTGACCCAATTATTCAATGTTATTTAGAAGAGTTTTGTTACTGGTATTCGGGTCATAAGGATACATGTAATTGAAACTCGTTTATTGTATAAAATTAAAAATACATTGGCAAACGTTTCGGCCACGGATAGGGGCCCTCCCCAGTGCCAGACATTTATTTGAAAATAGGTGTTTTTCTTAATCCAATAAGATTAAAATAAAAGAAATCATGCAAGAACTTAGTAATTTATATCGTGCAGCCCCCCCCCCCCCTCTTCCTCATTATCTGCTCTTTCTCTGTGTGTTCTTCCCGTTTCTGTGCAGAAGGTGAGGTGCGTGCGGGTGAAGTAAAACACTCCGTAATCCCACAACCACAATATTCACAAAATTCACAAGCACGTTCAACAGAAACACACATTTTTGTAGTTTGAAAGGAAATTAATAATTACAAAAATTATTAAAGGAAAATAAGGTTAAAATTCAAAAACAAGTTTCTGAATAATATAAGAAATTAGTTTTTCGACGTAAAATGAGAGACATCCGCTGTATTCAAAATCACGAAGAAAACTGAAAGAGCATTCTCAGAGGTACTACAATTTAACGACTTTAAGAAAATGGAAGGAAAGACATTTAATTTTAAAGGGCTGTGATAGTAAAACTGAGTGGCAACATGGGAGGGGGCGGTCTCTGGGTCACTCGACCATATGGCGACCGAAGCCAGCACACAATTTCAGATTTTTTTCTTCTGTATAACTGGATAATCAATTTTTGAAAGATTTTGTGTTCCCATTTTAGAGAAAAAAATGGATGATATCAAGAAATCTAAGTCTGCTGATAAAAAAATTGTTAAAAATCCATTCATTTAAGGTCAAACATGAACCTTTTTCAATTCTATTGTGTATCTTGTTTAAATCTATTACCTTTTTGAATCTTTTTCTGATGTACTTTTATTATCAGAAAGTGCTAGCATGTTCAAGAAATTTTCCAAAGCTTGCTAAACCAAATTTTTCAACACTTAATTATTAGAAAAGATAGAGAAAAGGTGCTATTGTTAAAAATGACTTTCTTTCGGAAGAAGGATAAAGTGAGTATATTTTCGATATTATGGCTAAAATATTTGCAAGATTTTCAGAATAAAGTGTATAGGATTCACAGTTTGGCTCATATTTTACCACCTATTTTTTCTGAATCTGTGAAGATAAAAGTATATGAGACCATTTGGATAATGTGAAGCGTTTTGTCTGAAAGGGAAATAGTGAAATTATTGATTTGTCTGACAAATAATGAAGAATTAATTAGGAAATAATTCTGTTTTTTTTAGCATAACATTTTATTTTGTTATTAGATATTCCAGTAAATGTTGACGAATGGTACTAAATGAGATAATCTAGGAGGCAGATACATAATAATTAACGCAATCAGCTAAGCTTCAGAAGCTAGATTATATCTTGCAGAATTTCTTTCAGAATTCGACGTCGAACGTCGCGACATCATCCCTCGTTATTTTCGGACACGCCGACAGAGCACCGTGTCGCGACGAAACATCCCCGAGTTCCTGCGCAATTCAGTCTTACCCGTGAAACCACGCTGCAAACGGGTTGTACTCGTCTCCTCTCGCGACTTTTCCTCCCTTGATAAATGTATAGAACATTTTTCACAGCGAATATATTAACAATTTCATAATCATGTTTTGTTATAGAACCATGCATCGTGCCGATTTTTTGAATTTTGAATATGAAAATAATATCAAAATGTATTATTTAATTTGACTCTAAAAAGATCTTGACAAAACGCATTAAACCATTCTCTAATAACAATCTATTTTATTGTATGCAATGTTAACAATAGTCTTCAGATGAGCAGAAAGCCTGTCACATTCCCAGTAACCATAGTACTCGCATACAACTTGGCAGCCTTAAGCCCATTATTCATTTCATAAACTCTAAATTTGGCCTATCCAAAAATACCAGACCCTCTTTAGTTTTTTTTACCTCTTAAAGTAAATCATTCTCTGAAGAAAGTCTAAGAAAACCTAATCTTTACATTCAAAACAAATATGTGTGTTTACAAACAAGTGGAGGAGAATAAATTTCGTCCATTAGTGAATCTCAAGTGTCATTAAAACTATTATTACAGGATTAGGAAATATACATAAATGTTTATTGCGTCATCATGGCGGATTTGAAAGTACAGAGTAATTGTGAGCATGTGCTCTGCATCTCTGCAAGCAGAAATGTCTTTTTCCGTGCTTCCTGGATTCTGGTATCTTCGTCTTCACGACAGCATCTCTACCTTTGCAAGAGGAACAAGAACAAGAAGGGCGCCACCCAATAACGTGCTTCCTCTCGGTGACATGTGCTCGCCACTAAGCATACAACTATTTATAAGACTCTGAATCACATATGCACGCTCGCATTAGTGCGGTCACGAACTTTGATTCTCCACGATTTCACGTGAGTTCTAACCGCACCAGACTTTTTTTTGAAATCTGGGAAAATTAATCTGGACATTTGAGGAAATACCAGGGGCATGCTGAATTCAGTATTGTAATGTAAGAAAAAAAATCATGCTTAGTATGGTTTGATGATTGAGCTACTCGTTTTTGAAATTTTCTTGATGTATCTGTAGTAGATATATGCTAATTATAAAGGAGAAATAAGACGTTACAGGTAAACGAGAAACCAACAAGAAAAAATGAACAGAGTTATAAAAAACGAAGCTATAGAAAAATAAACAAGATCACAAGAACGGAAAATAAGACAGACAACGTGTGAAACCACTAATGTCGATTGTTTGAAGATTTAGAAACATCGATGACATTAATCCTTCTTTAAAAATGATAATCTCACCATCTGACAAACGTACTTTGTCTTCAGGTTTATCAAATATTGGAACTTAGACAAGCATTTGAAGAAATCGAACAGTTTCCTAAGAACTAATGATTTACAAGTACAAGATATCTTCAAAAATAACGAAAAATTGTTCGACATTCATTCATTCATTCACTTCATTGAAATTCAATCTGTTACCTATAAACCAGGGATGGATGAGAATCTTAAAATACCAAGACTTCTTTAGCTTAATTTGATATTGGATTCGAGAATTTAAGTCGTAAAAAAAGATAATATGTATAGAACTGAAAGATGTTATTATGATGAGGGTGCCAATTGCGATCAAAATACTCCAGCCCAGCTGGGTTACTTTATTCCTTTAAACGGATTGTACTGCATTGCAATTCAACCTTCACACCATCGACGAGAAGCTGCCCACTCTCCTCGTTTGTCACGTCAAACCCTCTGGTGAGTCCCTTCCATTCTTCTCAGGAGTCACCCTTGATGTGCTATCATCCTAATGGTCCTCCGCCTTCTGCATTTTAATCACACATGCAACCCTTTGTTTTCAATATTTTTCCTTCTTGACTGTTTTATCTTCCTAACGAGAAACGGTGAGATTTTCATACTATACAAAACGTTTTCAATATAGGTATACAATTGTACATAGTTATTGCAATCACTTCAAATCACTTTTAATCAGATTTTAAAATTACATATACTCATAACATGCCTAAAACTGCTTCGAAGAAATATTTAACTTATAATTGCAAAGCATAAATACAATTTCGTGCTAATATGTTAAATATTAACCAATAGATTTTCCCTCAACAAAGTCGAGCTTATTCTTTTCCTGGTGTTCTAGCCTGCAGGTAAAGCCTTAGTGAGAGTAGACTAAAGAGATCACCGTGAAATAATTTAATTAAATGGAATGTCTAGAAGGGAAGCAAACTTGCAAAATTTTAAGACATTGATGTAGATAATAGAAAGAAATTCGCTCGTGCGGAAATTTTTGATGAATAGTTAAAAATACGGTGGAAATTTGCCATTGAACTCTTTATGCTATTTGCTGAAACTGATAAGATTAAATCTTAATTAATGTTTCGAACCTATTGCGTCAGTGATACACATTCTTCACCAAATGATAAAGACGCACATATTCCGGAAGAAAGATTAATTTACATACAAATATTTGCAACACTTTCAGTCTTTTAATTACAATCTAAAAACGATAGGAGCTAATCTGTCTAATTATATATTTAACAACTGATATGTGACTATGACGGAAGCCAAAAGAATTTTTATTGTTTCCAATTTATTTTTCTATCCAAATATCGTAAAATATTTCGCTTAATTCCTATATTATTTATAGTTTTACTATAAAGTTGAGCCATATGTACGAGACTAGGAATTATATTAGTATAAAACATACAATGAAACAAGAATATTCCATTTCGTACCATTTTCAAAAAGCATTATAAAGTATAGTATATCTAATATTTCCTAGATTTCTTTCTACACTTTTAATTTGTCCAAAGAAAAATTCACTTTGAGAGCATTGCTTCAACAGGTGAATTTCCTGAAGAAAATCCTATTATCGAGATTACAATACAAATCCACGTATTTTATCACAAGTCTGCGTTCTTCATGTGCTATTGATGTTTACATGATGCTTCGTTATTTTTATCGCTCTTTGGAAATTTATGAATCACTAATACCTCGTAACTTCTTCAAAATGTCTGCCAATCTCCATTTCTAACAATGATAGTGTCAGCCATAGTACACTTACACTGTACATCTGGTAAGGAAGTTCTCGTGTTTTCTTCATCGGTCGTGGCAGTTTTATCTCTTGATAGTCAGTCATATGGTCCTTCTACTCCTTATCAGTAATACCTTGTAATCGGTGAATTTTCCAAAAAGTAGACTCACTCATGCTACGCTTCAATCTTTATCATTTCTGATAACCAAAAGTCAATCTCGACTATGAGTATCGATTTTCACTAGAACCAATCGTTCTAGAATTTTCTCTTGTACTTTAATTTTCGTACTTTGGTCTCATTCTGTTTAAAATGAACTAAAGTATCTCAGCAAGTTTCGTTTTTTCCTTCCTCATATAGGGGAAGCATTGGGACCGAAACAGTTTTTAGATTTTGCGTTTCCAGCAAGTTTAAGTTGAATTTCGTGAAGTGTTTTGCCTTTTGTTTCTGGCACGAAGAAGAAGGCAAAGCCAGTTGCTAAAGCACATTGACTGCAGAAAATCCAAAAAGTTTTTGATGCTCCTATTAGTAGGATGAAGGTGGGGAAGAATTTGGTTACTACGAAAACAAGAAACCAATTTATTACGAAACACATACTGCTAGCAATTGCTCTCGTTTCTTGGGGAAATAATTCTCCCACCATAGCGTAGGGGACTGATCCATATCCCACAGAAAATACGAAATTGAAGCTACCGAGACATAGTAAAGGTAGCCAACCAATGTATAGGACATCTTTACCGTCTTCCTGCATTTTGAAGTAGTAGCCTAATATTCCAATCCAAATTGTCATTGCCATTCCGGATATCACCAATAAGGGTTTTCTTCCAAATCTGTAAACAAAGAAAGTACAAATCTTTAAAACATTTTACACCTTTTTTAATAGTTTCTGAATAGTGTAATATCTATTTGATATAAAAATAATAGTCCACCTGGCTAGGATCCCCAATTCCTGGCACCTCAGCCCAATTCTTGCCATGCCAAAAACTGATGTGAATTTTTTTAATTTTGAATAAATATTTAATCAATTCTACTTTGAAAGATTTAATTTTATTTTCAGATGAAGTAACTGTTCATAATTGAGTTTGAACATTTATACTTTGATCTCGGCTGAGTAAAACTATTGGTACAGGTTTTATGGAGCAATAAAACAATAACTGATTGCACCATTTAATACTGCCTGCAATACAGAATCAACCTAGTGCGATTATCGAGAATTCTATACTTCAAGGAGAACTGTGCAGAATATAGGAATTGGAATCAGACTCGAAAAACCGTAATTAAATAGTTTTAAAAAAAAATATTAATCTGTTCCATTGATTATTGGATACACGGTTACAAATTAAAAGAAATGGCAGAGCCAATAAACAGTCTAATCAGTACACCTAAAATTAATTATCTTTGGTTGAACCAATTCGTTTGAACTTAATAGTCATTTCTATTCCAGAAAATGAATTGCTTAGATAAACCATTTACGTATGTTTCTCACTAGAGCCACTAAATGTGGGTCCAACTAATTGTTTGTATTAATAGCTGACAATCGACTAATCGCTTGTCTCTAATATTAAATTGGTTGAGGGTTAGTCAACTTGTATGGTTTGTTTTGAATAACTTATATTTCCTTCTTAATTTCTAATTGCGACATACCTGTCAATTGTCATACCGACGACCACTGCCATCATGACCTCGATTAGACCAATAACAATCGTCGCCCCATAAGGGTCAATAGTGCTTCCAGCATCTTTGAATATAGTCACTGTGTAGAAAAGAACTGCATCAATCCCACACATTTGTTGAAACCACATGAGACCCAGGCACGTACGAAGGGCCCTTCTTCCAGCTACAGTACCAGCCAGATCACGTATTCCACCTTTTCTGCTCTTTATCTCCTCTGCTTCTTCCAAAAGGGTAGCGATCTCCCGATTAACATCGTAATTTGATCCTCGTAATATTTTCAAAACCTTACTGGCTTCCAGTTTCCTGCCCTGATTCACTAACCACATTGGTGTTTCTGGCATTAAGGAAATGCAAGCTAGGAAAGGTACCAAGGTTAAACAGCAGGCAATGTTGAATGTTTGGTATTCCAAGTATGCACCAGCCACATATGAAAAAACGATTCCCAGAGAGAAAAAAAAGGGGAAAAATGTTCCCATTGTCCCCCTCATTGATGGTTCTGCTATTTCGCCAATGTAGACTGGAACCAAAACTCCAGCCGCGCCAGATCCAATACCGCCAAGAAATCTGGCCACGTATATCCAGGGTACGGTTCTACCGAAAACTAAAATGATCCAGGAGATAAGACAAGGTGTCATTGTGACACCAATTGCTATTCTTCTTCCAAACATATTAGCCAAACTCCCCGCAGGAACCGATCCGATCATGGCTCCGAGGGGCATTAATGACGTAATCCAAGAGCCTTCGCTGTCTGTCACGTTTGCAAGAAAAGAATCGTTTGATCTTAAATAGTCAACAGTTGGGGATGACCATGCCAAGGCCATGCCTCCTTGACTCACTGTCAGTCCCGCTGCAAGAATAATTTTGATTATGTTAATCTCTTTTTCATTCTTAGACTTGTCGCAGTCGCAGTAATTTTGGAGATTTCATTGTTGAATGATTTCGAGTCCTATAATATTTTAGAAAATATAGAATTATTAATTTTTTAAATCTAACTTCATTCACACCTAGGATTGCTAACTGGAGAATAAAACAATGATACAAAGTTTTTCATGGGTCTGATTTTGGAACCTGATCTACTATCATTTTTAAGTCGTGAATCTTATTTTAAAAAGAAATTGGAAGAAATTATTCAGTAATAAATAATGCGTGAAAAAATAAGCTTAGCATAGAAATGAGTTAGATCCCTTTTCCTCTGTAAGAAATGTTTTTCTAAACTTCATTGCAAATCAAGTTTGTCAAACGGCTTAATTTGAAAAATGTACTGAATGTACGTAATTAGTAGAAATTAACTGATTAAAAGTAAGAAAGTGACAGTGTAAGAAATTTAGGATGGTACATTTTTTTGGTAACCGATTTGAAACCAAGAAAGTGTTTGGAAAACGAATACTCAATATGAATACCTTAATTTTTTTTAGAAATAATTATCACCAGATAGAAATAATTGGTTCTATTAAAAATTATTGTATTTATTATTAAACTGCAATTTTGGTCGAACCATGAAACGTTCAAGTCTGCTTTAAATGAAACTTTAAGTCATAAAGAAGGATATACTTTCAAAAAGGTCACCCAAGTATATTGACTTGATACTTGGCCTAGGGGTTCTTTTTAGACCCAACTTGAATGCACGAGAAGGATTTTTTGTAGAGATCTGTATAAATTAAATTATGAATAATTTTAACTTTTTAAAATTATTATTTTTTAAATCTTGAAAAATATTGATTTTGGAAAAAATGTTGTTCACAAAAACTGTAGATCTCGTTGAAACACCTTTTTTATATCTGAATTTTTTTTAATTATTATTTTTCGAGAAAAATGACGAAAATGAATTTTCAGATTTTTGTTACAACGAAATTTCCAAACTTGCGCTATTAGCGTCTAGCAAAGTTTTAAACACCATATAGCGGTATTTAAAAAAATTTTAATCAAAAATATTTAAAAACAATTAGAACAACATTAAGTATTTTCTATTGATAAAAGTTTATTTTTTTAAACTTTATCAGACACTAATATCGCAACTGTTGAAATTTTTTGTGACAAAAAATCTGAAAATTAATTTTTGTTATTTTCCTCGAAAAGCGTTAAACTTCGAAAAAAAGTATAAATATAAAAAATATATTTTTCGACGAGATCTACAATTTTTGTGAACAGCATTTTTTATTAAGCCTAAAAGGAAAGGAAAATGTCTAAAAAGGTTTATTTTCAAATATGTACACAACTATATTTTTTAAATATTTCCTATACAAGTTTTAAGTTTTGTGAAAGAAATTGTTTTTAAAAATAAAAAATAGAACAATTTTCTGGATTCAATTCGAATAAAATTGAATAATACAGAAAGAAATACAAGGGATGGCCATTCCACTGTGTATTCAAGGGAGTCAGATAGGCCGTAGCCAAACACACCGCTGAAATGGACTACTCCATAATCACTGTGACTACTCATCTGACTACGTCTGGACTAATTCAGACCACTACCGACTACTAGTGAATCCCAAAAGGATTCCTGTGCTCGATTTTTATTAAAAACAATCTAACGATATGACCACAAAATTCTTATTTGTTTATTTCACAAAAAGTTATATTCAGATAGATTTTCTTTTATGGATTCAAGAAATCTTTTCTTTTAATGGATGTCTTTTAACTTAGTTCATGAAATAATTTTAATGCAAAAGATATTTAAAATCGTTATGTAAGTCAAGCCTATTTTTATCTAAAATTTGTATTCCTTGGCTCAGATTGATGTTTGAAACATAGTAGTTCTTAACTTAATAGATTGAAAAAAAATGATTAAAGTGCTGGTTTAATCTTAAACATGGCTGCATCAGAGCTTCCAAGTTCATGAAACTTTAGAGGTTACGTATTATAAAGATTTAGGTTTCACTAAATTAAAACTATTGTATATTAATTGAAACAAGTGAAATTTTATATATGAAGTTATAAGTCTTGTAATGACGAAATAGACACAATAGTTTTGACGTTACGTCTAAAAATATAAATATCGAACACTAAGATTAAATTATTTAGATTTAGAAATTTAATAAAATAACTATTAACAAAAAAATTTGGATATACATTATAATTTTACTTAATAAAAGGAAAACATTATACTTATATAACTATGTATGTAGAAAAAATGAATTTGTCTTATCTCTGGACAAATTCTGATATCTTGAAAACAATTCAAGATATCTAAAAGGAGTCCTGCATGTCTAGATTTGAATAATCTTTCCTGGCGAGTACCACATTCAGACACACGTGGTTCTGATATTTTTTATTTGTTGTTTGGTTTAAGTATAGTCTAAAAATAATAATCTGATTTTTTCTGCAAAGTCGTAACACCAAGTTCCAATGTGTCACTTTTTGTTTCAAAAGGGTGTCAAAGCATTGCTCAATGAAGAAACAGTCGACTATTAGACAACTACTAAACTGAAAGTTACAAAAACATTTAAGAAGCAACGCTTTGTCACACTTTGGGATAAAAAAAGTGACACCTTGGGATTTAATGTATAAACTATTGAATGTATTATCCTAATTTCAAATAAATTTCATGTTTGTTTTTTCAAGCCTCAAAATACCATATAATTTTTTTCATGTGAAATATACTGAGGTCAGTTCTTCAACAATCGTGAAAATCTGCTCACTCAACTTATAAAGCAATTTATATTTTTTAAATGCTCAAAATTACTGTAGGCTTTTCATTAGAGCGATTATTTCTGATATACCAAATTTTAAGAAAACAGGTACTCACCGATTAGAGTAGCTAAGAATTGAAACAATTTCTTCCCCTCCTGCTGGATCTCTGGTGGTGGATTTGTTTTCGAAACTCCTCCATACTCAAGTGGCATGGAAGTTTTTTCCGAAATTGGAGAAATAGGTGACTTTGAAAGAAGACTTAGCTCCGTAGGTTCTTCTACGGATGCTTCTGCCTCCATGATTAATCTGCTATTATGCATGTCGTCGGTCCCCTTCATCATTTCTAGATGCGATAGATTAACTAGAAGTTTGTTTGAGCCCAAAGTTCATACTTCCCTAGGGGTCTAATTGATGGCAATTATACCGACTAATCCCTCTTTATCTTCGCTATCTGAGATATATATGCTGCTTCACATGTGCACTCTTTTTTCGGACTAGAAATTTTCTCGCTGTCAGAACGAAAAGATGCCTCGTGTTGATCACGACGGATCGAGAGCACAAAATAAAACTAACTGATGCTTTGATCTACGAGAATCGGCCTTGAATCTCTTTAATCACATAAGTTACTTTGAATGGCAATGAATCATTACGAAAAGATCAATTGGTACTTCATTCAGCCTAGGATTCTATTCTAAAGTCACTGTCGTCACTCCACTACACATAATCTCAGTACTGCACTGAATCGTCTTCTCTGCGAAAAAAAAGTTTGTTATCAGATCCACTCTTTGCAAAAAGGCGTTCGTCTGTTTATGGTATCTCTCACTGACTGCGCGAAATCAATCTCCGAACTGCAAAAAAAGTAATGATAAAGTTGCCTTACGTGCCCCTGACAACGGTTGGATGCAATCTCCTTTATTTATTTAGAGTTTTCAGGTTGTAAATCGAAGCACTTGTGCAACACGGAAAAAAGCTATTTTTCCTGCATCAGGTTCTTGACCAGAAAGAAGTTTGTAATTCCAGCCTTTGTTTTCATGTTATATATAATTTTTTATTACTTTAGGGCCACCCATGTACCACATAGACAATTTTTCACCACTTTTGCGCCCTCCCCCACCCCATGGACAGCCGTTGAATCCCACCCCTCACTACTCTGTCCACGTGGACATATTTTATGAAAACATAGATACTCGAGATACCTCAAATATAGCTTGTCTTATTTCAGTATGTTTTTCGTAAATTTAGGGGATCGTGTGTCCACGTGGATTGTAGCCCCCCCAGCCCCCCTCGCGGATAAGAATAAATTTTGCCGTAGCCCTGTCACCCCTAAACTGTCCACGTAGTATATGGATGCCCGCTTATCACACACTTTTTTTATTTAATCTTAAACTTTAAACCCCATGATCTTATTCAACTATGGAAAATTTAAAAAAACTGGTACAATTTAAAAAAAATGGCTGGAAATTACATGCTATAATGAAATCAAACTTGGTTTCTCGTACCAGAGATTTACTTGCACTGAGAAAACAGCTTGTTACTCAAGGTTTCGAACTCACAATTTTCGTGCACCTACGACGATAAATTGCACCGACTGTGAAGATTTGCGTACCTACGTCTCTATTGATTGTCTAATCTTATCTACACGAAATACAGCGGTTATCACTCGATTGGAAAAAAACAGTGTTTGAATTACTTTTTGAAATCCTTAAAACTGCTCAATATTAATTTCCTGTCTCATGTGTCAATTTAAGATTTTTAAATTCCTTAACATTTTCGAATTATTCTCGATTTGTTCGGGATTAGTTCCGACTCATTCAGAATTTTCCTGAGAATTAGAGAAAATTACCTATTTTTCCGGAAAAAGTGTTTTCCCTAACAAACTTTGGAAATATTCCATGCCGAAGGATAGGGAAAATTCCAGATTTTTTTAACAGTGTTTAAGACTAAAAAATAGGTGGTAGACACAACTATTGGGGTTTGTAAAATATGCCGCTGCCAAAGAAGTAACTATCAGCGGAATATTTTACAAATCAAAGTAGGTGGGTCTACTAATTGTTTTGTAAGTCTAGTTTCTTGTCAGATATATATCTACCAAACATGGAGAAGGCCTTTTTCTAATTTAAAAATTGGTTTACTCTATCTTTATTTCTACAATGGTCACTAGGGCGTATCGAAAAAAAATTGTTGCACGAAGTTCTAATAGCAACGAAAACTTTCTTTTGGGTGTCAAAAATACTCCCCTAAAGTTTTATAAAAAAAAATTCTTTCTGTCTGCATCGTAGATATAGCTATAAATCTCAAGAAACGAAGCACTTCTTCAAAGTTGAACAGCAAAATTTTTTTTTTAGATTTCAATGAGCAATACAATTAGTTTAAAGCATGCCGATATATTCTTGTATTGCAATAATTCCGTAAAAATATTTTTTCCCTTCCCTAATTGACTTTGAAGTTTCAAAAAATCGAAAAAGTCGACTTTTTCGCTATTTTCTAAGAATCACGGGAAATTTCTCGACTATTTGGCCATATAATGTATGATATACATTATTGCGAATGTATTTACAATATGTTGCAACAATAATATATAAGGAATGTTGACATTACAATAATTTTTATTGAAGTTGAATTACAAGAAAATAGTTAAAAGTGATATATTGCTCTTTATACGACAATAAAATTAATTTTCGGTATTTAAATTATCAGAAAAAATAGTTCGACGCAAGTGAATATGTACCAACATAGAAAAAAAGAAGGTAATTAATAATTAATTATTCTTAATTAATTGTTAATTATTTAATTT
>JAAAKG020072590.1:0-17227 GCA_010014905.2 Druon quercuslanigerum
ACTGAATTTCCGATTTTCTTATAGATGTCGCTGCAGTCATTTATGTGCTCAGCCAAACTTACCGTTTCCCCTTAAAGGGATCTTAATTAACGCTCTGACAGCCAGGGATTTTCTTGATAAATTTGATTTCTTGGCATCCCAGGAATATGTTAAGCTCAAATCCCAAATCGGCGACTCACTACTACTGTGTATCGTCGAAGGGGACCGATGGGAACGGAGCTCACAGGGTGGAGGTGTTGCTTTTCGTAGACGCATTTCCACTACTCAAATGCTGGCTTGCGACCTCTCTTGCGATCACCCGCCTCTAAAATTTAGCTTTGACGCATTAGGCCGTTTTTCTCGCGGACGGTCACATGTGATGGTTTTTGGGGTCGCTCACTACATACCCGTCACCAGATTTCAAAAAATGAAGATGGCGGATCCACATTAGTGGCCTGAATAAAGTAATTAAATACTAGTTCCTGTGGATATTTCTATTTTGTGGTGTTTAGGACCGCTGATTGCGAATATAATTTCAGTCTTCCATATAAATAATTTGCGAGCCTGGTATTTGCTTGAAGGGGTTAATTCTATAGAATCAATATTTAAACTTTCAGAGCGAAGTTTTTGCGTTTTCTCCTGTGCCATGAAATGCATACAAATATCGGTTAACTCATTGAACTAGTGTTGAGATTTTTGTTATACTTGTTGAAACTGATAAGTTATATAACTTATTATATATATGAGACAGTTGCGACAGTTATATAAGTTATATATTCATAAATTCGACAGTTTTGAATTGGGCAATATATGATATATATGATATATATGTTTCAGATTTGAGTGATTCTAGAGCTGTTGTACATGCATGTTTTAGTATAGATTTAAACAGGACTATAAAAATTTATTGATAAATTCAAAGTTAGGTACATGAATTTATAGATTTCTGTTACACCGAATGTTCATGCCGTATTTTATCATCTCAAAGAATGTTGTGAGTACAGTAAGTTAGTGAAAGGCAATGGAATCAGTGAACTTTAATTTCCAAGAAGTGTGGAAAAGAAATAAAGTGCGTGGCAATCAATAAGAGTATGAAAAAAACCTGTTACGAGCTGTCTGTGAATTTAAAGGTCTTCATATTTAATTTTTTTTTAATTACAATAACGGTTTTTTAAATCAATTATTTTATGTTTAATGTACCTGTTACTGTCTAAAAAACTTTTTTTTTACATTGGAACACTAATAGATTGAGTTTTACATCTTGTAACTTTGAGCATGATATTTTTTACTACTTCAACGTCTTAGCGAAAGACTTTTTTAATACACGGATTTGCTTATATTAAAGGGTGTGGTATACATTTTTACAATTTTTCCAACATAAGTACTAAAATTGAATTGGAAAAAGTCATAAATAAATAATAACATTTAGTACATACTTTGGATGACGTCTCTATCTGGGTTTTCCAGGGGTTTTCATGAAGATTCCAGACTCGAAAATTATTCATATGGAAGACTGACAACATATTCATAATGAGCGATCCTTAGCACCACATGACACAAATATTCACAGGGACTAGCATTTAGTTATTTTATTTACGCGCGTATGTAATCAGCAACCCGAAAAACTTTCATGTACTAGTTATTCCCACAATCAGCAATAATTTCACTTAATCGGTCCGCCATATTGAATCCGCCATCTTGAATTTTAAAAATATAACAATTTATTTGTAATAAGCGACCCAAAAGCCCCTATGTAACCTACTCTCATAGACGTTTAGATTATAAAAAATGTGGATTTCAAAAGTTTAAAACGATAACACCCAGTTTTACAAATTTAAATACTAAAATCATTTTTTTTTTTTCAAAAAGCACCATGTCGCCGATTTTTTTGTTGAGTTTAAAATACTCCTGTGATGACAGGGAATCAAATCTATAAAAAAAAACCACACGCTAGCAGAATTTCGATCACGACCACTTTCAAGCACACCGTGATACTCACATACTCTACACATGATTATAATAATGGCATCGTAGTACTTACACTTTCTAGATACTTTTCATATTTTTGATGCCATTTTCGTTCTTGTTTTTAATTTAGTGAAGTGGTGCGCATACAAAAAAATAAAAAGCAAACACGTTCAGAACCTGCATATGGAGCATTATTCCTGAACTGCCCCGACTTTAGAAGTCATGTCTTCCGTTTGCATAAAATTTTTACAGTTTGTTTGCCTATCTGATAGTAGTATACCCACCAATTTATAGACTTTCACTACCATCCCTCCTCGAACTACAGTGGTAAAATTTGTATCCCCCGGGCAAAAGGGGAATTTTCAAATTGTCATAAGTTCCGTTCTACTAATGCGAATGGAATTTTCTATAAGTGATTTCTGAAGAGTTTTTCATTAGACCTGTCCATTGGGTCTGATCGAATGTGATATTTTCGATCTGATCTGCGTTCATTTTCGGATCTGTTAATTCCATTCGATTGACCCACTGATCGAATGTCGAAAAACCGACATTCGATCCGCGCTACGATCGGATCGAATTTTGCGATTCGATCGGCGCAACGATCGAATGTTGAAAATGCGACATTTCATCTGTGTCACGGTAAGATCCAATTTTTCGATTCGATCAGCCCGTCGATCAAATATCGAAAAACCGACATTCGATCCGCACTACGATCGGATCGAATTTTTTCGATTCGAGAGGCTATGGGCTATTGGCCTTCATCAGCCTTTACAATTTAATTTTTACAATTAAATTTTGTGAAATTGATACTTCACCATTTTGAATGTTTCAATTTAAGATTATGTTCATTTTAAAGCCCTTAAAATAATAACAATTAAAATTTGAAGATTCTCATTTTAAAACGTGTTCATAATTAAACGATAAAATTAGGAGTTTTTGAATGGCAAATTTTTTAAGCTTTAATTTGGAAGATTTGGAGAGCTAAAAATTAAGATTTTAATTTTGGCTTCTTTTTTTTGTCGTTTAGTTTTAAATTCTTCAAATGAAGAAATCTTCAATTCTTCAGCATCGACAGTTTTAACTTTTGAATTTCAAACTGAATTTTGATGCCTGGGAAATATTTTTCTAAACTGTAAAAGAACCAGAAAATGACCAAGAATTTTTTTGTTGATGTAAGTAGTCGGAAATTTTGAATTAAGATAATTATTTGCCGATAAGTCATTTATAAATTTGAACTTGTCAATGTCCATAATGGGCTTTACAATTCATATCCTTATTATAGGTTTAAACTGTCATGATATACTTCATACTGTGTAATTTATGTTCTCTTATTAAAAATGATTTAAAAATTGTAAACAATATTACTGGGATTTTCGGATTATTATAAATTATGATGATTATTTCAAAAAAGAGTTTCTAAATTACTGTAAATTGTATCTTAAATTGTTTGTAGGATGACAAAAAGCTGTAATCAACAACAAAATCCTATGTGTAAATAACTTGTAGGCAGATGAGGTAAAAGCAGTTAAAATCGGTTCCACTTTTCTTCTTACAATATATTATGAAAATATTATAGGATACAATTGACGAAATTTCAATTTGATGCTATAAAACTTAATCAAAATTTTAGGTACATATATTTTATATGACTGGAAATTTCTTATTCCTTAATTATTAATCCAAATTGCATAAAGTCAGAATAAAATTTTCTTACATTCCCAATTCTCATCCTGATGAACAGGTATTCGTTTTGTCTAAACTTTGACAGAGTTGTTTTTCATGAATTCTCCACGTTTTGAGACCCCTTGAATCAGAAAAATTTTTTATTACTCAGTCTGTCTGTCTATCTGTTTTTATTAAAATACGAAAATCTTCAAAGAGTTTTGTATTATAAAAAATATATATATATATGGATGAAACGAGTTAATTTAATACAAAGATTAAAATAATGTTTTAATTGAACTATGAGACAGACCTTTGAAATTCTGTCTTTAAATATCAAATAGATTTTATTAGAGTCACAGATAAAATTAAATCTTTAAATATGAGAAATAATTTTAAAAAAAATTTTTTTGTTTATTTAGAAAAATACTTTCAAACAAAAATTTAATCTGAGTTAAAGATGAACTTAAGTTCTTAATTGAATTGTTGTATTTAAATATTAAAAATAATTAGAAAGAGTTTCATATTATTTAGAAAAATAATTATATAGAAAAATATTTAATAAAAGTTTCGTGACATTGATTATAATACGCAAGAGAGAAAAGAAAAAGACTTAAAATTTTTCCGTGAAATTGATTTATTTATTTTAATTTGAAAAAGAACTTAGAAAAATTGGCTGAAATTTATATATATTTTTTTATGTATAAAGGAACTTAGAAAAATGTTATGAAATTTATATTTATTAATTTTATACTCGAAAGAACTTAAGAACTTTTTGAAATCTATGTATTTTTAAAATTTAATAGTCGATTATCTCAGAATTTCGTATTGCTCTAGTTTCCCGGCCGATGAACCAAAATTTATAACGAGGTATGTTATGTCTCAGATGAGATGCACTTATCTTGACATAAAATAATTATATTTAAACTTACGCTACTTCCTCTTTTTTTGATTCTAAATTTGGTTGAAAATAGAAAACAGGGATTGAGAAAAAAGCAAAACAAAAAGGTTATTCAAAAAAAAAGAAATTTTTAACACAAAAATTATAAAATTTCAACTAAAGAAATAACTTTTCAACTAAAATTATGAACTTTCGACCAGAAAACCTACCATTTTCAATTTTTACCCTCATAAATGATCATCAATAGCTTATTCCATAATATGGATAAAGATTGTATCAACATTTCAGAATCCTTAAAAGCAAATTTTTGTTGTTAAACAACCACGTACCAAGCTATAAAATTTCTACTAGATAATCAATATAATGAATTTTTGAAAACAAACAAATAGAGTTTAACCAAAATATTTTGGTAAAACATAAGAAAACAATCATTCTAATTTATGTGTTTTGATAAGAAAAGGGGTAAGTGAGTAATTGTACCTAAGAAATTTTATGTGATGAACTGAGACAATTCATTAGATAGGCTAGAAAATAAAAAACAACTTTTCTATTAAAGGGTAATTTTTATACAAGTAACATCAGAATTACTATAATTAATGCCGACCGAATTAAACTCGACCGCGACCGTCTGCACAATGAAACGCCACACCCATAATAAAACATATCGAGCATACACTTGTGACCAGTTTATGCCGCAGTGTAGTAACAATATCGAAAAACAATAGAATAAACGAGTCGCCTATACGCTGCAAGTATATATTATAAAATTAGGCTAAGGCATAATAGTAGAAAAAGTAAATTGGGAATCCTTAATATTATTAAATACAAACTGTCACTATGAAATGTCCAAAAATCAAGGTCAAAAATCACACCTTGAGCAAGAAAATTTTGAGTGCAAATATCATTAAGGAGCACAATATAAAGTTTCAAACAAATTGAAATCATCAAGGACGATGATGATTCTATGAAGGGAGTACTGTTACATCCCAAACTTTCACATTTTTTAATGTAACGCCTAAAACTGGACGCACCCTACCTTACCCAATATGAAACGGCGTAACGCCAACAATAAAAAAAAAATGCGCATTACCGATTCTCTCTGAGTTTGAACCTAACTATGATAACTGTACTACGGCGGATAATATAGACACCACAAGATAAATGCAATGTTACTATGGAGGGATAAGAACTTAGAGAATACCGATGAAATAACCGAAGCTCGATCATTTAGACTATAATTGCAGATTCTACCATTATGGGATAAGTATAATTATAACTATTATCAATACGAGTGTATTTATATTTCATATATTTTACAACCATAGCAAAGCTAAATACAATCATGTGAAATACGAATACACATGCTTATGTAGATTAAGTAATAATCTTTTAATATAACGTTATACTTCAGTTCATTATTAATGGGTAACCCACTTAGCGAAAGAAAAGGTATAGAGTTATACACACGGTAACCAAAAATATTTGACTGGAGCTATCGCCTATTGTGAGTTAATCTGCAATATTTGTACTCACGAAAAGTCAAGAGTAGAGATGAGTGATCACCGATCGTCGCGGCCAGGGGCACCTATTAGTCATTGTATGCCATGGCGAGTATCGCGAGTATCGAATGACATGTAGTCGATCTAGAGAAGACACAACCGACCACTGAAAGTAACAGTAGAGGGAACAGAAATAATCTTCAAGTATAGACTAACTTTAATGCAAGTCTAAGAACGTAAGTGCTTTTCCACTATTGGATCAATACGTGCTTTTCCACTGTTGGCTTAATACGTGCTCTTCTACTTTTTACTCAGTACATGCTCACAGATGTTAATCTATCTTTTAAAATGGGGACGTAGAACTATATAAACCCAAGTTCTTCCCTGCATTTTCATCTTACGTTCCCGGCAGTCTTACTGTTCACTTCGATCTACGAGTAACGAATCACTTTGACCAAGTTGCGGCTTCTATCTCATTGTGACCGAAGAAACGCTTTTACTAAGTCGTGCACTTTCAACTTAAATTTAAAATAGTTAATGTGTTCGAGTTTGGTACTAAGTCCCTTTGGATAAAGTCCGCGGTTTTAACGTTGTTCAAAGAACGAATTATTCAATTACTTCCGAGTATATTCAGTTAATTATTCGGTAAAATTCCGACAAAGCAAACTCTCTCTCGCCCTTTTTCTTAGAAAGGTAAATTTAAGTTTATTTGATAGTAACTGTCAAGTATTTATCTATTCCTATCTGGAATAAATCTGTCAAAATTTTCCTACATCATTTATTTATACACTGTATGTTAACACAGGTCCCATAGAACTGAGAAGTGATGAACAAACCCACAAACAATGAATTGGTCAGGTGTTACCAGCCTGAAATAATCAGCACACTGGTCTCTTTCTTTTCCTATTTTTCATACTACCCTAGCCGATTTGCTCAGGACGTGAGAGGGACTAATTTATAAATTTTGATAATTTCGAAGTTTGATAATTTTGAAATTTATTGCTGGGTAAATTAATGCATTTATGATTTATAAAAAAATCGACATTCGCTATTTTTGTAATATTGGAATAATTATCAATGTGGAAAATTCAGCAATATCCAAAATCATTTTTGGGCCATTTGATAAGCTTGGAATTTATAAATAAATTTGCAGATGGCCTAATTTAGAAAAAACTGAAAGCGATAAATGACTTTTTGTGACATATTCTTTAAAACGAATTTTTTCTTATATTTATTCGAACATACATACCAAAAATTCGTAAGAAAAATGGTCAGTTTATCAGGAAGCACTTGCCAAAGTTTTAGATTTTACATGTATTTTAATAGAAAAATTCTTACTAAATGAAATGATTTTTTTTGACAAAAACTCTTTGATAGATTTCGCTAAAAGTTTTGTCGATCAGACTTGCCAAAACAAAAGATTTATACCCACGAACAAGAAAGATGAATGATTCTTGGTAAATGCAGCATATTTTGTGGGTGCTTATACACCTTCTACAACCGTGGCTAACAGCTTTTCAAACACTCATGTCGCAGAAGAGGCTTTCCCCCTTAAAACTCGTAGCCGGGATCCGCAGTCGATAAGGAAGGGAGCCCCGCTAACGTGCGTGGCTCGAAAGTGGCAGTTGGCCTGGTAGCTGATTGCATTTACAGTTACAACACATACAAGACATGTCAGTTTATTCTGCATTTTTATGCATTTTGCATCGTATTTTGCAAAATTTAGGGTCACCATCATCAAGTTGTGGCCCTTCGAAAACATGATAGGGATCGAGAATTCTTCTATGGTGTCACAATTGTGAGAAAAAAAATAAATTTTCGAACGATTCTCATCGTTCACATGCGGTCGGCTGCTATCCACTCACTTCTCCCTTTCGCAGAATAAAATAATTTTTTAAAAATTTATCGACATTTTATATCTTTTTTTTTGTTGTGAAAAGTTTCAAGCTGATCTTTGTATAAATTGTGTATAGCATGCGTATAGTGCAGTCGAATTTTTAGCTTGCAAAGATGAATTTTTAGTCCAAAAGAACGTATTCTCTATTCAAATTAAATATTCATTTAAAATTATTATTATTTATTATATTAAATTATTATATATAAATTATTATTGAAAATTATTTATAATTATTATTTAACATAATCTATAAGTTATTAATGCATCTAAGTGCATCAGATCACAAATATCAAGACAAATAGTGCGGGTAAAACAAAACGAAGCTTGAGACGAAGGTCTTTTGCACATTATCAGATCAGTCGCTTTCGTACGAGTTCAATTGTGTTCAATTTTCCAAGCTGCACCTATGTGCCGCGAAGTACAAATAAATGACTATTGTAGAAAATTCGACAGTTAATGGACTTCTTAACAAGAGGAATAAGTACATAGCTGACAGAGATAAAGTAAGAACCCAAAGGGTGACGTACAGCCTTAAGTTGCTTTCCAGGACAACCATATCCAGATAATTTAAACTAAGATTAATGTAACTTAAAAACTAGGGCATGAATATAACGTTTTCGATATCATCCCAGAATTAGAGCGAAACATAGATTATGGTACCATAATTTGAAATACTCTACAACTTATAATAACATACGGAGTTATAAGATAAAAGAAGAAAATTATTAAAAATGTATTTAATAGATTCATTATGCAAAAAAGTAGTTTAATCTTTTACAGAAGCTATTAAGTAAGCAGACAGCGGTTCTTTTAAACTAACTAAAATTCGGGAACGAGAGTAGGAAAAGTTAGATTCCCCTTTCAAAGGGTTAACTTGCCGGACATATTGTTGCTACCAGATCTCATTGCAAGCGATTTCCTAACTCGCTATCTTCTAAAAATTACGATATATGGAATAAACATTCTGAATTGCCATGCTAGAGGACCTTAAAAAAGATAACCAAATTTTGCTCTTCCATCTCTGCTTTATTTTCAGCCAGCCAGATTATTGCAAGGCGGGTGTAATATGCGCGCATTTTCCGATTAGGTCCGTTTTCGTATGTAAATCTAAGACACGCGTTTTGCTGCTCTGTATTCTCGCTGCCAGAGTGACATTCTTGCATAGCGACGGAGAGGATACAAAGCGCAGATACGTTGCTTTGATTTTAGTGCTTACATAATCTTATATATGAAGAATAGCGGACCTAGGAAGGTTAATGAGAAAAGCTCGCTCTTCAATCCTCCTCGTTGCGGACACATATACATGCGTGCCGTCCGCATACATATAGATCGTGGGGTTTTCTTTTTCACCGGATACCGCCAGAGAACACTAACAGAAATATTATCAAAGGGCACGATGTTGCGCCTCTTTACTTATTGACAGAATGGGTGACGAACGGAAGGTTAAGATATCTGAAATTTCAATTAGCTGGCTTCTATTCGAGAGAAGGCCAATAAACCAAAATATTTCTTTTTCAAAGTTTCCTTTAGATTTATCATTCGTAATTTGTTATTTAATTATTAAGTTCCTAGGGCTAAAGATCCCTCTACGGAACGAGTGATATATGTACTAAAACTATAGCTATTTATAAACTTCGGTCGATGTGATATAGCAGTGATGGTTAGATAATATTGTAGACAGTGAAGTTCTGTGTAAAGTGCAAAAAGAATATTGGTTAATATTGTTGGTACTGTTTGAGGAATATATTTCTTTATGAAAAATTTATTGAGTAGTTACTAAGCTTAATAAAACTACAGCAAAAAACGTAGCATACAGAATTCGTATGACCGTATTGAGTCTATATTGAGCAAATAATAAAAAAATAGTGTCCTAAAATGAAAGAATGAAGAGGCGTCTCTAATTGTACTAGGTATCTTTTTCCATATAGTGCTCCCCTAACCATGAATGATCTTTGCAACTTATAGGTTCTGTGTATTGGAACTGTGAGGGACAGTTTTCTTTCCTGAAATCTAGACTGAGTGGGTTGATTGTCATTTCTGATAGAAATAGATCTGAAAGATACTGTAGCGTTTGACTGTGGAAAAGATGGAAATGTAAGTTGCCCATGAAAAATTGTCTCTTTTGGCCACATTCAGAAGTCCAGCCCTTAAGCAATATGGAGTTATGTGTTTGTATTTGGGTAATTCATAAATGAGGCGAATGCATGCTTTCAGTGATCGCTCGAGTTTTAGAATACATTCCTCCGTAATATCATCGTATAGAATACCCCCATGATCGAAGTACGGGAGAATTAGGCTCTTAATCACAAGAATACTTGTAGCCATCAGAAAGATTCCTTTTTGAAAATCTTTCTTGAAATACCCACTACCTGCTCATTTTAGGAGAGAGTGCGGTTAAGTATATGACCCAAATCGCTTACAACTTTAACAAATTCAATTTCAAGGCCATAAATTTTAAGTCGAAAAAAGTTCTTTAAAGTTTCTAAGGGAGGGAAGGAAGCCGGCCGGATAATAATTACTTTACGCTGGATCGGATTAAGTGATTTCAGTGATTCTGAGCCCATTGCACCACTAAGGCGATGACGTCCTGGACCAATTACAGAATACTTTAAAGGGCCCTAAATCGGCCCAAAAGGTACAATTTAAAATCGTCGACGTACTTATGGTATTTGCAGTGATTAAGTTCTGCGCCAAGTCCGATATGTATGCATATAATAAAAATAAGGGTTGCTAAAATAGAGCCCTGTGGGACTCCACTCTTAATATTAGCACATTCAGACCAATCGCCTTTGCTATTGACTATTTGTGTGGATCGATTTGTTAAGCATGATTCAAACCAGTTAATTACAGTATTGAATAGATTAAATGTTCTAAGTTTGCGTAAAAGAATCTCGTGACTAACTGATTCAAATTCTTTGAAAAAATTAAATAAAACTACTATCGCTATCTTCTTCCTATCAATAGCGATTTTAGAGTCAGTGAGAACCTTTAGAGAAGCCGTTACTGTGCTGTTTTTCGCCCACAGGCCCGATTGCAAAGGATCAGTCAACTCATGAGTACGTAGATATTTTGTAAGCTGCATAAAATATCTTTTCTAATGGTTTTGTTACTACACTTAAAATTGAGGTCGGCCTAAAATCTGCCGGGGAGACGGCACCAGCGATCTGAGGAATTAAACGAAACATCGCGTTTTTCCAAACATCCGGAAAAATTCCAACTTTTAGGGAAGAGTTATAACTATGAAGAAGAATTGGAAAAATGACAGAAGGAGCAAGTCAAATTATTTTGATGGAAATCTCATGAGATCCAAGGACATTCGGCTTGATTTCCATAAATTTCTCCAGAAGAATCTCAGGGCTTAAGTCTGAGGATAAGAATTCTTTCTCGTTAAAAGTTGAGTTAAGATAATTAATAGAAAGCAGTAATAGGTGATCACTGAGCAGTGAAAATGAATTAAGATCCGATTTGCGCTTAGGCGGGATGAAAAATAATCTTCTCAAAAGGTGTCAAATATTTTCGTTCTTATTTCTGTTTCTAATAGCATTAAAATTGTATTTATTGGATGAGTCTCTAATTTTTATTTGCACTAGGTTCCTTAGTTTGCAAAGCTTAGCTTAAATACCTGGATTTTCGGTTCTCTTGGCTAGTGGTCGCTTATTATTCCGTTTCGTCATGAGGTTTTTAATTTCAATGGTAATCCGAGTTGCAGATGCGAAGGTGCTTTTCCCAACCGGTTCTTGTGAAGCGTTACTTCATTTACCTTAGAAAGATTTCGTGTTTGATTCTGAGGCTTATTCAATGACTCATCAAAAGTGTTTTTGTAATCAATGATAATAAGATCGTGATTTCAGGGAAATGCCATGGGGTTTTCGGCGTAGAAGTCTAGCTTTTTTAGATTATCAACTAGGTACGTCTATTTTTCGGCCTGCTGGTCTTAAAAAAATGGCTTGCTTACACTTCCGTTTTTACAGCATTTTCTGGCAACTACCTCTTAAAAAGCAACATCCATCCACACATTATCTCTAAGTAGCTCGCTTTTATAGCCTAGCCTTCCTAACTTCGCCTCCCCTCGCCTCGCACGTATGTTGCTACTTTCTCGCTCTGCCTCGCATTTCCAGCCCCTGCATTCGCGGCTAATACCTAATACTTATCTACTATTCACAATATCTAAAATTTTCTTACACCTACCTCATCAACTATTTACAATCTTTCGTTTTCTATTCCTCTTCATCCTTCCTTTTCTTCTTCTACATCTTACCCAACATCCCTTCACCCAGGCTACTGCCCTTTTGTCCCCCCCCCCCTTTTATGCAACAATAGCCAGAACCTATTAAAACTTTCATGCATCCGCATATCATCCTCACTATAAGTTCCTGTCTTCCTTGCTCTCTTTTCTGACACAAATATTACGCCCTCTCACTTGCAGAATCAACACATAGCTCCCGTTAAAGCTGGACTTTCTTATTCTCTCCTATCCTTCTGCCTTCTCTCTCTCTCCATGCCATTATTTGTAACCATCTCATATACCTTCCTTCCTTCCTCGTGCATCCTTTTCACTTAATCTATCTTCAATGATTCTAATAACTAAACTCTTTCTTCATGTTTCCCTCCTTGCAATATAGTTCGGCGTATTCCTTGCCAACCCCAGTGTCTACTTTACATATCTCTCCTGTATCTTATTTACCTCCTCTCTGAACTTCCACCCCCACACCTCCACTTTGTAAAATAAGATACTCATCACTGGCGAATCGAACAAATTTATTCTATTTGCAAAATCATCTGTGAACCTCTTTCCCAGCCGTCACACCTGCCCACTCACCACATTTGCCCTTCTAACTCTCTCTGTTATGCCCATATACTCCACTATTCTTTCGAAACAGATAGCCTAGGTACACGCACCTCCTTTAAAGCCACTCCGCTCTTTGCTAGCAGCACCCTTATCCTCTTAATCAAGCCTCTATGCTCTCCCCTCTCTTCCATCGCCTCCCAGAATCTCTTTCTATCTACCGAAGGGAACGCGCCTTTTAGATCAACAAAAAGTGCGTATGCTTTGGCACCCTTTTTGACTAGTTCTCTATCCACCACGTGCTGCAAAACGTGAATACTGTCAATGGTACTCCTTCCCTTCCTAAGGCCCGCCTGCATCTCCAGCTGTATGCCTTTCCCCTCAACATCCTTCCGCAGCCTCTCTGCCAGCACCATCGCCTATATTTTAGGATCTACCTTCTGCAGCCTCTCCCTTACATCTTGTGTGCCAAACAGCCATGCTTTGTTTTCTACATCGTCTAGCACTGCTGCCTTAGACCTTTTCAATTTTCTTATCTCATTCTCTATCTCCTCGTCATTCAGCTGCTTCCCATCTACTTCCCTCGTTCATCTAATCCCCTTAACACCTTTCCTCACTCTCTATATTCTCATTAACAAACCTAATGTTTTCTAAACCTATTAATTATCCTCCTCATGTTTCCTTCTATCTTAACACTTCGAAATCCCTCTTCCAGATATTTTTTCTTTTCCTGCTTTTTCTTCCTCTAGATCGCCCTAAACTCCTGCCCAACTTCTACGTACTGTACCCTTTTTCAGTTTCTTTCTTACTTCTTTTGCACACAACCTTCCACTTTCACTTGCAAAACCTCCCATATCTCTTCCATCGACGCACCCTCAAAGCTTACCTTTCCCAACTTCGCTATGTCCTAGCCTTGTCGTTCCATAGTATCAGAACATCCCTTTCCTTCCTCGTGAAATCTTGATCGATGAAAACCTTTTAATCATTTATTCTATTTTTTTTTGCGTTAACCCCAGGTGTCCAATTTCACAACCGCTACTTCATTCTACTTTCTCCCTTCCAGCCTAACTTTCCCTGCCTTGTCTTTAACCCATCCTATGCTGTGTAGCAGTGCTTCCACACCCTCCGTTTCTTCTCCGCTCTTTAGCTTAAATCCTCGTATTGAAATATTATTACTCCTATCTGCTTTATCTCCTCTCCATTCTCAACTCCATTGCTCTTATTCTTTCCCTATCCGCTCTCTTCTCCTTTTTGTTTCTGCGCTCTGCTCTTCCTCTTGTATCATATTCTGCACTCTTGCACAATTAGTTTTCTTCTCGACTTCCTTTTGTCAACTTCTTTCATTTCCGACCCGCCATCCACCATCTCTAGCCTTTTTTCTACCCTTTCCTTTACCACCCTAATCTCTTCTGTCATCTGCTTTATTTTATCATCTTTTTTCTTCCTTACTGACACCACGACTCTTTGCAATCCTTCTACTTTCTCCCTCAGCTCACTTATCTCTTTTTCCCATTTCTCATCTCTTACACTCAGGTCCTTCCTCATATTTCTTATCTACTCCATATTTTCCCTTTGCCTTCCCTCGACCCTCCCCCCTGAGAGTCCTATTTTCCTTCTGCTCATAAATTTTTAGGGAGGGGGCATGACCTACGTGTCCTCACGCTGATTTAAAACGGACTCTCTAGCGCTTTTCTCCGGTCTCCTTTTGATGTCTCTTTTCCTCTTCAAGAGATCCTTCCCCTCACTTGCGCCAGACGCTCTCTTCCTCTCCTTGTCGCTTCCTTCATTCCGCCTTTTCATTCTCCCTGTCATGCGACTCAACCAGTAGATCATCAAATATCATAAGGTCAATGTAAGTACTATAGATGTTAAGTATTTACTGTGGTTACTGGTAGCACTTTTAAATTAGTGTTTAGGTCCCCTATAATAAAAATGTTACTACAGTTCGGTACAGAACCAAGGATTTCGGATTCAAGTTCGGTTTCGTAAGAGGCGTTTGAGGGCTTATAAATAACACCTACTTACACATTATCTTTGAAATTAGCACCCGAGGCTTTATTTATTAGAAATTTTGAAGTAGGATAATTGACACACGCGCTGACTCCCACCACGACTCCCCTAAGATTGCCATCCACATATAAGCCGATGGCGCCCCCTCTCCGTTCATCTCTGCCTCTACCAAATAGCACATAATTGTCCAGGGCAACCAAGCTGGAGATGTGATCAGGTGTTAAACACGTCTTAGAAACAGCAATAATGTGGTAATCGCCAGCGTTGAAACAGATTTGAAATTCATGATAGTATTCTAGTGACTGAACTATGTAGCCTTATATATGGAATAGGATTTTAGCCACCGAGCAATCCTTTTAGAAACCGGACTGGGAAGTTAAATGGTCACGTTTTAACAGAGGGCGGATAATGTGCAGCTTTCACGCTGTAGTGAATATCTTTGTCCCTAAAGGGAAGTTCAAAATATCGAATAAAGTAGGTAAGAAAGAGGACTGAGGTCAATTTGATGAAATTTGAAAGAATGTTCCTTACTTACTTCGGCTTCCTCTAGGAAATATTAAAATACTTTGACCGATACCGTTTCTGGAGAGAAAGTATCAAGGAAAAAGTTTTTTTAACGCCATTGGATCAAGTGCTCCCTTAAGAGCATATTATCTGCCCGGGTCAAGCTATTCACGATGCATGGCCGCGGCTGCCAGGTTATGAAGGCACGCGTATTGAGCGTTGTTAGGGTCTACTTAATCCATTCGCCATTTAAAACGCACTGTTTTGCTGGCTCCCGACATCTTGACAACGCCTGAGAATAACAGAGGTAAAAATCAGTACATCAAGGCTAGAATAGTTGAAGAGAACCAGTTAACCTTGTTGTCCACAATTTCAGCTGCCCTACTAAACATATCTATATCTACTCTCTTCTGTCCTGCAACCAGCATGCAGAAAATCAATTCGTTATCAAATGGTTTTGACAGTGAATTGACCCCAGAACCCGCAACTGTAATTTTCCACTTATTAAGACTAGATCAGTTGTTTAAGAGAATTTATCTCTATTACGTATAGGTTCGTTGATAATCTGACTTTAGGCAAAAGAACGAGCTACTTGATTAAGCGTGAACCTGCCGATAGCTTCTAGCCCAATTCTTATTTTCTTAAGATTTATTATTATTGCGCAGAATACTACAGGGATATCCTCTTCCAAAACGCCCTTAAAGGCATTAAATCATCGAACAATAAGTCTAACTGCAGGGGCACACTAATATAGATAAGTACACTCCCATGATTATTTTTTTTTGAAAAAATGCGCATTCTATGTGAGCATAATATTCCGGAAAAAAACTGATTATAATATATTTTTCATGTTAAAGTTGAATGTACCTCACCGCGCCCATTTCCGGTGCTCCTCGATACGGTTTTGCAACAGCTGTTGTACAAGTGCGAGAGTTTTAGTTCTTTCTCGCACCAAAACGCATGTAGCCGTGCCATGTAACCTTTTTGCTCATGTGTCATATCGGTATCGTGAATTCTAGCAGGTCGTCCCTTAGCTCATATATCTAAGTAAGCAAGAGAAAAGACAAACAAGGAAAAAAAGCACCAGTAGATGGTAGTTTTTCGACCCTTGCATGTCTTTCTCAAGTTTTAATCTTTAGGATTGAACGTGCTTAATGCAGTTATAATATCAACCATGCCTATGAAGTTTTAACAACATACATACTCAATTTCGTTTAACGTGAAACGTATTTATTGCATCTGTAGCATCCCAATTTCTCAATGCAGTTTTAACATCAGCCTAGAAATATCCTATTCTTCAAGCATATAAAAGCCCCGTTACAAACCGGAATCTTGCGTCTGTATTTTGAGGTTATTAGTAAATTGGACTCCGAATGTTTATGGCTATGTCCCGCACTGGTCCTATATGGGGTAAAATTTGTCAAGTGTACCCGCCTAAAATTTGGATTTCACCAAGCTGATTCAACCTTTGTTAGATTTCAGTGCTAGTGGACCTCTTTAAATTCTGTAAAGGTGGAACACCTTGTACAACGGATTGTCAACATACAGGGGTTCGAATTTTCGATGATTCGCTTCGACCGCTAACATTCAGTTGTACATATCACCTTATAAACTTATCAAATTTCACATTTTTAATGGCTTAAAGTTAAATAATGTTTAAATTGCTAATTATACTTTACAAAATTTATACAATTCAATGTTAATTGGAATATTAAAAACTATGATAGAGAAAAATGAAACATTTTGGCGTATTACATAAAAATTTAGAACTCTAAAATTAGAACCATTTGAAATTACCGAATTTGGTCAATTATGGATATATCAATTTTGGATAGTTATCTTAATTTTGAATTTGCTTCATATTTCAACATCTAAAAGTATTAAATTCGAAACTACAATTTGAAATTAAATTTATAGAAAGTTTACGAATGATAAATATTATTTTATTATGTAGTATTCTAATAATATATATGTATATATATATATGTATATATATATATATATATAGTATTATTAATATG
>JAAAKG020072600.1:0-17227 GCA_010014905.2 Druon quercuslanigerum
ATTAACCAAGCAAATAATTATATTTAACTGTTACTTAAAACATGTATTTCAAAAACAATTAGTTAAAAGTATAAATAAAATTTTTTTAAATAAAATAAATTTTAAAAATTTCATTGCTTATTTTTAAAAAACTTGAGACAGTTGACTATTAACTTTTAAATTTAAAAATTTATTGAAACACACACACACACACACACACAGAGATAAGATTATTCAACTTGACATGCGCTATTGACCTAAAAAATGGCCATATTCCTTCAAACATTTTTTATTTAAAAACAAGTTTTTATTATTTGAAAAAATTGTTAAAATCCAAGAAAAGCCCTAGATTTTTAGATCTAACGGACACCTTGACGAATGAAGAATAATTGTTATTTAAATTTAGATTGCAATTCAAAAAAAAAATTAATCACGATTTAGAAAAAATGCCCTGACTTAAAAAAAATCCCTGTTTAATTAAAAAATGTACATAATATAAAAATTTCATAATTATAATGTTCTATAGGGTCATATTGTCTAATAATCATATTTAAGATTTTTTAGTTTTACTTTTTACTAAAATAAATATAAATATTAAATTAATGAACTAAGAAAATAATATTTAGCTGTTTATTAAAAAGATGTGTTTTAAAAACAATTAATTAAAAGTCTAATTTAAAATTTATAAAATAAAGTTTTATTTTTTATTTAAAAAAAAACTTGAGCTAGTTGACTAGTTCAACTTGACCTGCGTTATTGACCTAAAAATTGCCATTCTCCTTCAAAAATTTTTGATTTAGAAATAAATTTTTATTATTTTAAAAAATTGTTTAAATCCAAGAAAAACCCTGAATTTTCCGGTCCAACAGGTAGCCTGAAACACGTTAATATTGTCAAATTTAGGAGAGAAAAAAATGAAACAAGCTACTCATATATTTACACAATTTATTTTATATCTCAACATCTTCATATCATAATCCTCAATGAGTCATGTCAATAGTAAAAGTAAGTCTAATAGGGAAAATAAGATTCCTGTACTTACAATAAATCGAGGATAAATTACGATATTTCGCTTAAATCCATTTATCCGCGTTTAATGCGAAAACAATGCTTTACTGGATCATAAAGTATTAAAAAAAGGGCTTTCCCAAGTTTCACAATATACAGAAAACAGAATATGCGGAGAAGGCTCTATAACATGTTACAAACTTGTTTGGTCTGAGGGATCATTTGCCATTTTTTTCCTATCCTAAAAGAACGTACTCGTAACAGATTCACACTTTGCGACACCTGGAATCGTTCATCGGAGAAAAATGAAGTGTCGAGTACACAAACTGACGTAAATATTGCTAATAACAATTACTCTTAATAATATTTATTGCATACAACAATTTACTTTTCTCCGTGCTCACAAGTTTCGTTAGCATTTCTTTTCTTTTTTGTTTTGTTTACTTTTACTTTATACTTGTAGACAAGAATTGCAAGATTTGAGACACACATTTTGCTCACAAAATACAAGAAGAAATTTTTGATAAACGTGGCAATCAAAATTTGAATTTTACGTAATATTGCTATGCGATTATTTTGTACAATTATATTTCGTACGTAACAAACATCATATTATGGAGACTTAAATCGCACACGGAGCATCAAAACAGTAACATTTTATCTTTTTCTAAACCCACTTTTCATTCACCCTGTGCATCAGATCTATGAGTTCCATATATATATATTTATATTTTTCTTTTCATATCCATTTTAATAAAAAGTAATCAAAAAATCTATTGCATAAACAGTAGTTACAATAATTATGCTTGCAAAAAGATACTTCGCAAAAAAAGTCTGAATCAATCTAGCAAGAAAAAATTAATCGCTAATTGAAAATTCAATTTCTAAATAATTATGTGTGTATACTAAAACGAAAGGCATGTGGAAATTATAAAGATTGGAATATATTCGAGAATTTTATATTTTCTATTTGAAAAAATTTCAGCTCATGCTTTCCTGATTTTCCATTTCCGCAGAGGAATCACTCGTAAATTCATTACGCGCGCGCGAGAGAGAGAGAGAAAGAGAAGAGAAAAAAAGGAACTGTGCGCTCCAGCTTTACAAAAAGTTCGCTCGCTTTTATGTTACAATAATCTTTCCCTTGGTTCAGGACAACCAACCCTCAATATATTATTATCATAAATAAATTTGGTCTATCGGTAAATAATGTAAATACGCCGGTATAAAAACTGGCTGTATTTGGTTCGGGAAAGTCAAGATTACTGGAAATAGTAATAAAAATATCGAGTGGAGATTGAAAGCGGCTTGTTGTTACGTCCAGTAAACTTGAAATTCTACAAAAGGATGGCTAGGGATTTTGCAAATCTAGTGGCGACAAAAACGACACCGGGCTTCATTAAAAAAGAGTCCAAAATCTACAAACTGGAAGGATTTTTCTGAAAATTCATTGAAAATCACAGATTCGGTGATTCAAAGTTGGTTTCAGATATCATTTGTCGTAAAGCTTGCAATATTATTTGAAAAAATCAGTCTTTCAAAGTCAGCTTAGGCTTGATCAGAAAATTTCAGAGAGAAAGAGAGAAGAAAAGTGCAACAAAAACCAATCGATTCGCAAAATGACCCTGAGGAGCCTGCACGTATATTTAACTATTATGACCCACTTGTTGTCGGTGTTATTTTAAAAATCTGCGGTAGTCTGTTTAAAAAAATAATCAGTGTAGAGTGTAAGATGACTGGGTTCAAGACAAACATCAACAGTAGTCTACTGTACTTAGGTGTATTTGCCCGATACAAACATTAACGTATCGAAGTTGAGAATAATTTTGTATTTTTACATCAACGATTGTGTTGATCCAAGTCATGAACCAGAGGTTTAAATGTGTCGTGCACACGGGCATGATTGTGTGGTATTTGTGTACCTTGTTATGTGTGTACGTTTACGCGATCACTTTATTATATCATTTTCTCAGTCTGCACACGTTCCAAAATATCTGAAAAAAAACAAAAGTTCTACAGTCAATATATCAAGTTTTTCCATTAAGTTCAGGGCGTCTACTCAAATTCTAACAAAAAAAGTTCCCTGACAATTCTAGGTTTTTATCAAATAATACCCTTTTTTATTCTATAAGAATTTAAATAAATTACGTAATAAATTATATTTAAATTGCGTACTTAAATTACGTAACGGATTCTATGTCAGATATCTGAAAAAATATAGTTTTTCTGTGATTTTGAAAATCAAAATATAATGAAAAATGTTAAAATTCAAAACAAAGAAAAACATTAGTTTAAACAATGTTTTTTGCAATTGAATTTTTTCTGGCCATCGCTTCTTACCATATTTTTCAAAATGATTGCATTTTAATAAATGACGACTTTTTTCCGCGAAAACATTCTCCACAACTCTACTGTTTCCAATTTTGAAACTAAATTTCCCTTTGGCTGAAATCTCCAGAACAATTTTTTTGTCAAGAAAACATTTTTTAAACAAATAATTATAATTTTAAGATTATTCAATTATTTTTAAAAATTAAAAAAAATAGAGTTGTAGAGAATGTTTGTCCGGAAAAAAAAAGCAGTGATTGATTAAAATGCAATTATTTTTCATAAATTAATGAGAAAAAAACAAATAATGTTTTTTTTTAAATGACATCAGTTATAATATTTTTATTTTTAAAATCATAAAAAACTATTTTTTCAGATATCTGACTTTTGGCACGACAACTACCTTAAGATGATATATGCTTGTGATATTTTTAACATAGAATGTTTTATAAACTGAATGAAACAATATTTCAGATACAAATATAAAACATTCAATAATATTTGTTTATTTATTACAAACAAACAAAAATTACTTTTCTACCATAAAACATTAATTTTTAACAAAATACTTGAATTTTCAACAAAATAATTAAATTTTTGACAACATAATTGGATTTTCAACCTAGAAAGATAAATTCTCATTTAAAAACTTGTAATAATTGATATTTCAAACAAAAAATAAGTAAAGATTTTTCAGTCATGAAAGAAAAAAATTCTTCACATAAATTGTTGAACCTTCAAGCCAAAAGACGAATTTTTTGTACAGGAATTGAATTTTCAAACATACCATGAATTTTTCGCAAAAAAAAATGTTTAACAAAATAGTTAAGTTTTCAAGCAGAGTTAAAATTCATTTAAACAAATAAATTCAATAAAGCAGTTCAACTTTTACTCAAGCAGTGGCATTTTTAATTAAAAAATATCAGTTTTCAATAAAATAGTTCAACTAAACCAAAGAGATGAAGATTCAACTAAAAATATGAATCAACACAAAAATTATTTCGTAACGAAGTGATTCAAATAAAATTTTAAGCAAAACCTAGAATCCTCAAGCAAACCAGAATAATTTTCAACTGAACATTTGCATTTTCGGATGACTTTTCAACATAAAAATTTTAATTTGTTATGAAATAATTGAATTTTCAAGCAAATAGTGTTATTTTTAACCCAAAAGGATCCCTTTTTGGTTAAAAATTTTTTTATCCCAAATTTTCGACTTCAAACGCTTTTAATTTTTAATTCTTTTAGTCTTCATGCTGCATTTTGATATTAATTAAATAAAAAATTTTTAAGTAAAATATTTTAAAATTACAAATTTACTTTTAAGCTTACATCTTTAATTTAAAGAATTTTCAATTTCTGTCTTAAAGACTTGAAAAATTAAAAAGTAAAAACGTTTTAAGTAGAAAATATTTGATAATAACATTTTTACTTTGTAAACTATAAATGTAAATAAATGCATTTTTTAATGGATCGCTACTGTAAGTATTACATAGTCAACAATAATTGATTTGATAAAACGATTTTAAATCCGTTCAAAATTAAAGAATTTTCAGATTTTAACGAAAAATGTTGAACTTTTAAGGGATATTGTTGAATTTTGATGCATAAATAACAATTGAACACTTATTACTTCTAGAAAAAAATTGAGGAATTTTAGGAGATATTTAGGAGTTTTTAAAAAATTCAAAATTATCATGAAAATTTAAAAAAATTCTTTAATTCTTTTCTGACAATTTTGTAAACCTTTTAAAACCTTTACAAATATTCTCTTCAAATAATTTTTCAAAATGAAACATTATTTTTAACTGTCATAGAAATCTTAAGAAAATGTTTTTCATCTTTTAAAGCTTTTCAAAATCCTTGAAAAACTTCTAAATTTTTTGTTTAAAATCTGCAAAATACGATATTTTATTTTAAATTAGGCTATTATTTCAAGTTCTAAATTAATTTTGAATCCTTTTAGAACTTCTAAATACCTCTTAAAGTTAATCTAATTTCGTCTTAAAATAATACGTGTTAAATTGTTATTTATGCATCAAAATTTTAAGGAATTTTGTTCAAGATTTGTAGGATTTTCTAAAAATTGTAGGAAAATTTCAATTCATTTTAAAAGATATTTAGAAGTTGTGGAAAAATTTCCAAAATAATTTTAATTTTGAAAAAATTTAACAACTTCTAGATTTCTTAAAATTTTTAAGCTTTTCAAGAATGTTTAAACTATTGAAAATGAAAATAATTTAACTTATAATTTAAGAAATGTTCAGTTTAAAAAATTGCTTTCAACAAAAAATAAATTTTGAAAAAACTTTCAGAATAATAGTTACATTTTCAAACAAAGTAAGGAATGTTCTAAATAAATCTCAGTTTTGAAAAATTTGGATAATTTTCTTCAATTAATAAAAATTCACGATTTGATTTTAAATTCGTCTTTGTTGGTTAAATCCAACTGTTTTTTATTTTTAATTAAAATATTTTTTTGTTGAAATATCAACAATTTCAATTGTTGGTTACAAAATAATCTTTTTAAGGTGCACACTCAACTTCTTGGTTGAAAATTGATCTAATTTCTGTAAAGTTTATTTTTTGTTGAAGGTTCATAATTTTAGTTTATAATTTTGTTGAAAATTCGTCTTTTCAATAGAAGATTTTTTGCTGTTGTTGTTGTAAGTATGAAATATTTGGTTGAAAAGTCGTCTGCTGGTTCAATACAACTGTTTTTTAAAATTTTCATTTTAATTCTTTTTTATTGAAATATCAACCATTACATTTTTCGTGAAAAATTCAAATTTATGGTTGAAAGCTGAGCTACTTTCTTAAAAGCTAATTTTTAATGAATAAATATTCAAAATTTTAGTTAAAAATTAGTTCGTTTGTCGTGGAAAATGAACTTTTCTGTTAGAAATTCGTCTTTTTGTCTTCAAAATTCGCCAATTTTTGTAAAAAAGACAACTATTTAATAAAAAATTAATCTTTTTTGTAGGAAATACGTTTTTTCAGTTCGGAATTATTTTAATGATTATATTTTAAATTGAAAAACGACCTTTTCTAGTAGAAAACTTGAACAGTTTGGTAGAAAATAATCGTCTTTTCTTGAAAATTAATCTACTTTGGCTGATTAAACTATTTTTGAAATAATAATTTAAACTATTTTGTTAAAAATTGAGCTTTTTTGGTTAAATACAACTTTTTTTCTTATATTTAATTAAATTTTGAGGGCTCAAATTTTGGATTCAACGTAAAAAATATAAAATCACTTTATCATTTTCAATGCTCTATATTGAAAAAATCAATCAATGAACTGTAAAATTTTCAAAATTATATAATTTTAAGGAATTTTAAGCTAAAGCTATAAAAAAAGGAAATTTTTTAACTGAACACTCCCTAAATTAGAAATTCACTTATTTTCATTTTCAATAGTTTAAGCATTCATGAAAACCTTTAAAATTTTATTTCAAAATCTAGTGGAGTCTAGAAGTTGTTTTAAATTTGCTCAAATTTAAAATTGTTTTTGAAATTTTCCAGAACTTCTAAATATCTGTCAAAATTAATTGAATTTGTTTTAAATTTTGTAGGAATTCCTGCAAATATTAGAACATTTCTTTAAAATTTGGATGTATAAGTAACAAGAATATTTATTATTTGTATGCGTATTTTGAGTAATTTTAAGAGATATTTATAATTTTGGCAAAGATTCAAATTTAATTAAAAAATTTGAAATAATAGCCTAATTTAAAACAAACTGTAGAATTTCGCCGAATTAAAAAAAAATTAGAAGCTCCTCAAGAATTGTGAAAGGTTCCATAAGAATAAAAACATTTTCTTAAGATTCCTATGAAAATTAAAAATAATTTTTCATTTTGAAAAATTATTTTAAGAGAATATTTAAAAAAGTTTTAGAACATTTTTAAAAAATATTTTACACAAAGATTCTGGAAGATTTTAAGGAAACTTTTTAAAATTTGCATGTTTATTTTGAATCTTTTTAAAATTCCTAAATAGCTCTTAAAATTACTCAAATTTGTTGTACAAATGTTCGTTTGTAAATTATACATGAAAATTCAAAAATTTCACTTACAAATTATACATTTTCCAAATACAACAATTAAAATTGTAACGCTTAAAGTGTAAAGGCTCTTCGAAATTTTAACGATTCCAGGCTTTCTATATCAAATAATTTAGTTTAGGATTGTTTACTTTTAAGACTTTCCAATTAAAACCGTTTAATTTTTAACGTTAAAATCTGAAAATTATTAAATTTTGAATTGATTCAAAATCGTTTTGTCCAATCGTTTTTTGTTCACTTTTTAATACTTAAAGTAAAGAACCAATAACTTTTTTTTAATTTATGAAATAAAAATGTTTTTTATCCAAAAATTTAATCTTCAAAGGCTTTTAATTTTGGATTTTTCAAGTCTTTAAGACAGTATTTGAAAAAATTTTACATTACGAATGTAAGCTTAAAAATAAAAATTTTAAATAAAAAATTTTTTAAGCAAAAGAATTTTGAATAAGCATTGTAAAATGAACAACAGGTAACTATTTAAAAACGGTTCAAATCAAACTTGACCAGATTTTTCTTTTAAAAATTTGTAAAATTCACGGTGAAAAAAATCACTGTCATTTTCTGGTCTCAAAAACTTCTCGATTTTCCTGGTTTCCCGGTCTAGCGGCCACCCTACAACTATTATATTTTTCGTTTCAAACTTATCTTTTCCGGGGTTTAAAACTTTCTTTAAACATTAAACTCCTGGGTTTAAAGTTGAAATACTCTCTTGAAAATTATGTTTTTTTGGTTGAAAATTCCTTTTTTTATTAACCCTCAAATGGGACACTGGTGCGAATTCGCACCGAATCAATTTTCAATTTGTTAAGATGTTTATGATACGTTCAATATGTTAAATATTTATTATTATATATTTATTTTTTTAATTCGTATTTTTGGGTTAAAAATTGAGACTAGCGTTTTTTTGGCAGATAAATAATCTTTCTGGGGGAATATAAAGTTGGAAATTTCAGTGAAAAATGTTTTCTGCACTTTCATCGAGATTTCGTTTTTTTCTCAAGAATATATGTAGAATTTTATTTAGGAAATGAAAATACTTACCATAACTAGACACGCATAGACTTTAACCTTCCCTCTTAATTGCGCCGGGAGCCTCGGCAAGTCCTTTGACTTTAAGTCGATCAGCAGTTTTCAAAAAGGCTGGAAGTTGATCCTGTGAAACGTTTACTTCTCCAGCATACATAAATTCTAGAATTGCTTGTAGATGACTGTAAGCTACATCCTTTAGTATAATAATTGGGTGTTTGGACGGATTTTCCTGAAAAAGAAAATATTAAAGACTATCAATTCTAGGTTTATGTATACAATTCCTGAAATCAAAACCAAGAATCCAACTACCAAATTTGAACAACCAACATAAAATATTCCTATTGCAATTTGAAAAAAGCTTTTTTTTAAAAAAAATGTCTAAAGAAAAATTTTTGGGCAAAAATAAAACGAGAAGTCAATAAAATTTTAGAAATGGAACTCTATTCGAAACAGTAAAATTACAAGTAATAAAGAATAAACAACAAATTAAAGCGTTCAATATGGAACTCTTGAATTTTAAACTTTTAAAATTGAAGTTTAAAAATTTTGATATACAAAAATGTTGCATTCAATTGCTCAATAATTTAAAAATTATATTATTAAGTTATTTTAAAGTAGAAACATTAAAAAATGTTAATTTATTTTTTTTCGATTTAAAAGTTCTTAAATTAGAATTTAATTTTTATTTAAGCATCTTGAGAAATCTAAAAGTTATTTTAAGTTTCTTAAGATTAAAAATTATTTTTAAAATTTTTTCAGAACGTTTAAATAACTTTTAATATTAGTTAAATTTGCCCTACATCATTTAGAAAATCCAGCAAATTTGAAGAAATTCCCTTAAAATTTGAATTTATAAATAACAATTGAACACTTTTTATTTTTACAAAAAATTATATTAATTTTAAGAGATATTGAGAAGTTTTACAAAGATTCAAAATTAATTTAGAACTTGAAATTATTTCAAATAATTTAAACGAAGTGTGTGTACCGAGAAAATTCGGCTATTCGTACCGAAATTTCGGTGCAAATGCCCACCACATAATTTAAACCAAAATGCAGATTTTTGTAGATTTCAAACAATAAATTTAGAAGCTTTTTAAGAAAGGTGAAAGGCTCTAAACTAATAAAAACAAGTTCTCAAAATTCCTAGGAAAAATGAAAATTATTTTAACAGATTATTTAAAAAGATTTTCAGAGATTTCTAAAATTATTACAAAAGACCCTGGCAGATTTTAAGGATTTTAAAAATAAATTTGCCGGATTTTCTAAAAATTGTACGAAAACTTCTATTAATTTTAAAATACATTTAGAAGTTCTGAAAAAATTGCACACATTTCCTTTAAATTACTTGAATTTCGCTTATAAATCAAACAATTTTAAATAGAACAATAAAAACTGTAACATTAAAATTTTAAAAGCTATTTGAAATGTTAATAATTCAAAGCTTTCTATGTCAAACAATTAAGTTCCAAATTGTTTACTTTTAAATGTTTGGCTTCAATTTACTCGTCTTAAATTAACAGTAAAATATTGCGAAATATTAAATAATTATCCTTTTTCTTAATTAAACAAGTTCAAATTAAATGGGTTACAAATTTAATAATTTAGACTGAAACAATATTTTTAATTTAATAAAAACCTTTAATTACGAATACATTATTAAGTTATTTTTAAGTTGAAAATAGTTTATAAAGTTTCAATCGCACCTTTACATCTTTTTAATGATTAAGACTTTAGAATTGAAACAGTTTTTATCTGGAAATTCTTAAACTTTGAACGGATTTAGAATTGATTTATCAGATTTCCATTTTAAAAAAGATTTATTTATTTATATTTACAGTTTATAAAATAAAAGTTTTTTTATCATAAATTTTCATTTTCAAATGCTTTTAATTTTTATTTGTTTAAGTCTTCAAGACTGCACTTTACAATTCTTTAAATTAAAAACAAACGCTTAAAATAAAAAAAATAAAATGAAGAATTTTTCAAGTAAAATATGTTTGAAGTCCCTGCCAATTTCCGGTCTCAGAAAATTCTCGGTCATTTCCCGGTCACCTTGAAAATTCCTTAAAAGGGATTATTTTCGTCTAAAAATTTATTTCTTTTTTGGACTTTTTTAAAAAGAGGATCTTTTTAAAATTACAATAGGAACATTTTGCAGTGGTTATCCAAATTTGGTCGTTGGATTTTAAGTTTTCTTTTCAGAAATTCTATATATTAACTCGATTATTGGACTTTAAATAGAATTTTTAATTTGATCTTAGTCTAATTTAAATTTCTTAAATTTTAATTCTTGATTTTCTCCAGGTATTTCTACATTTTTCAAGATCTAATATTTCGTAGAAAATTCGTATTTTTAGCTTCAAAATTTAACAATTTCGTAGTAAATTAGACTGTTTGGTTGAAAGTGAACTATTTAGTTTAAAATGAACTTTATTCTTGAAAATTCGCCTTTTTGGCTTGTAAAAAATGCATCTATTTCGCTTAAAAAATCATTTTTTGGGTTGACAAAGCAGATCTTCGGATTAAAAATTCAACTGTTTTGTAAATTATATTAGTCTTTCAAGCTTAAAATGTTCACAGTTTGGTAGAAAATTCAACTATTTGGTTGACAATGTATGTATTTGATTAAAAATTCGTATTTGCTGGTAAAAATTTAAAAAAAAATTGTTTTAGAAGTAATCTGTTTGAAATAAAACATTAATTTTCATCTACGAAGATAAAATTTCCACCAAAAAATACGAATTTTCAACAAAGTACATCAATTCTCAAACAAATAGTTCAACTTTCGACCAAAAAGTTGAATTTTCTATTGGAAGATACATTTTCAACTAAATATTTGAATTTTCTACGAAAAAAGATAATTTTTCAATCAAAATTAGAATAGTTCAATTTTCGGGTAAAAAAATTAGTGTTCTACAAAATAGTTCAATTTTCAAATCAAGAGATGAAGTTCTAATTAAAATAACCAATTTTAAACCAAGAAAGCTAAATTTTCGATTGAAACGTTGAATTTTCAACAAAAACAAAATTATTTTTTTTACCAAAAAAAGTTGAATTTTCAAGCTCAAAAGCCGACATTTTTTTAAGAAAACAATTGACTTTTGATTCCGAAAAGATAAGTTCTCAATAAAATTTTTTAATTTTCAAACAAATTTTGTTAAAAATTCGTCATTTTGGTTTGAGAATTCATATCTTTCGGATTCAAATATTGTGTTAAAAATTCGTGTTTTTGTATGAATTAAATCTTTTTAATTAAAAATTCAGAATATTTCAAGGTTTTATTTTTAAATTTTCTTATTGAAATAAATGTTAAAATATTCATCACATGATTTCAGAATTCCATTTTGTTGAAAATTTGACTTTTTTCTTTTTCGTCGAAAATTAATCTTTTCGGTTAAAAATTCACCTTCTTGGATGAGGATTCAAAAATTTAATTGCAATACTTTTTTAATGGATTCAACTACATCTGGATTTAATAATAAAATCTTTTCAGTGAAAATCCAAGTATTTTTTTGTTGAAAATTTGTCTTCTTGGATTGAAAATTCAAGCATCTTCGTAGAAAATTTACTTCTTGTTTCAAACTCATGTATTGATGTTACAAATTTTAAATGAAATCTTTTTTGGTTGAAAATCCAACTTTTGTTGTTGAAAATTACCCTTTTTGACATAAAGGTTTTTGATTAAAGTCTTTTGGCAATAAAATAGTTGAAGTTAAACAAAAAATAATTCAAATTTCAACCAAAGAATAAAATCTTTAACCAAAAAAGATGAATTCTGATTAAAAACTCTAATAAGATTTTTCAAACAAAAATAATTAGCTTTCGAACCTGAAAATAGGGGAAAAGGAGGAATTCTTTAATAATTGATAATTAAATTTTCTTTTGGTTTTTAGATAAAATCTAAAATGATATGGATAAAAGCGATTTCAGTGAACTTTTCCTGTAAAAAGCTACTAACAAATTAATCGTAAAAAAATAACTGAAAGCCTAAACTAACTGACCTAAATTCAGTTTAAGAGATAACAATCTAAAAAATATATTTACCCTTTAAAGTATAACCATGAGAACATTACTTGAAAGACAATAATTTTGGAATAACTTATTTAATTCAAGCTACACAATAAATAGAATAATGTAAAATATAATTCCGTTAAACTTTTGATTTAAAGTTTGCACTATAAAATGTTCAAATGTAAACATTTTGTGGATATGGCGTATTAAAATTCTGAGAAAAACTTAATTCTTTGAATCTCATATTATGCCATGTCCAAAAACAATTTTCAACATCAGCTAAAATACATTCGTAATCATTTTGATTACTTGAAGACGCTTTACATCTTAAATTTGAAATTTAAAACATTAAAAATACAAATAATCCCCTTTAATAATAAAAATAATAATAACCTTACCTGAATTGAGAATTTACTGAGAATTAACCATATTTTTAACAATTTCAAGTTATATTAGCGTTTATCAGCAATTATTACATTACAAAGAATCAAAATCTTTCAACAATTTACGTTTTTCGGTTCAGTTAGCGTCTTTTAAACAAAAATTATTGAATTTAAAAAGATCTAAATTTTAGGATAATTTCAAGTTACATTAGTATTGTACGCCAAAATTGTTGGGTTTTTTCAAACAAAAATCATAATTTGAACAAGATTTAAAATATTTTAACAATTTGGATTATTTTAACGTTTTATGCAGGAAATTGGTATTTTTAATTTTAAAATATTATGTTTGAAAGAAGATTAAAATATTTGAGCAATTTTAGGTTATATTAGCGTTTAAACAAAATATTGGAATTTTAAAACAAAAATCATTATAGTTTAAAATTATGCTAATATTTTTTTACCGGAAATTTGTATTATTTATTTGAAACATTACTTTTCAAAGATTCACATATTTTAACAACTTTAGGTTACGTAAGCGATTTACAAAAATAATGGAATCTTCAAACAAAAATCATTTAAATTTGAACAAGAGTTAGAATCTTAATCGTTTGAATTATTTTTGTGTTTTTTTTTCGGAAATTGGTATTTTTAATTTTTGTTTAATTATTTGTTCCAAGAAAATTCACATATTTCAACAATTTTAGGGTATGTTAGGGTTTAAAAAAAAAATGGAAAATTTAAAACAAAATAATAATTATAATAATTATAATTTGTTAAGATTTATAATCTTTTATAAATTTTGAATTATGCTAGTGTTTTTTTACCGGAAATTTGTATTTTTTATTTAGAACATTATTTTTCAAGACTCACATTCTTCAGGCACTTTTTTAATTATAAAAACGGAATTTTTCTAATTTTTTTCCTTCAGAATTAAGTTTGAAGACTTTTAGACTGAAAAGGTATCCAGTTTTTTTTTAAATACAAAAAAGTGCAAGTTTACACCTTACCAAATGACACGAAAATAATACAGATCTAGCAAAAAGCTGTTATCGAGAGCTAACTTGGAACTAGTAAGTAAAAATATCATTGAGAATATGAAATTATCCATTCTTTTAACGCAAATTATTTATACCACTAATTTTAATCAACATTCATAATATAATTTATAATCAAATTTATTAAAATTGTAATCAAAGCACATTTGAAAACAGTGTAAGCTATTAAATCAAGTAAATAAATATTGATTTATTCCAATATATATATATATATATATATATTCCAATATTTAAAGTTTCTAAAATTGTTTGTATTTAAAATGACAATAATTTTTAAAAAATATATCTAGATGGAAATTTTTTCATTAATTGTTATTTTAAGTTTAAACAATAGTTTTAGAAACTTTAAACATTAAAAATGTTTTGTATCAAAATATTTAACTATTGAATTATGTTAAATTCAAAATCGCTGATCTAAAGAAGACTAACTTCGGTCTTGGAGTAAAAAAAGCGGGTTTAAATGTGCAAACGTAAACAAATTTTATTTAATATTTTGAAATTTTATATAAATACAGTATTCCTAATTTTAGTATTTATTCGTTTAATATTCTGTACTATTATTTACTCTGCATTAAAATTAATTAATTATTGTTCCCAAATACAATTTTTTATTCTAAAACTTTATCAATATTTATTTATTCCATAAATCCTATTCTTTATAACATAAATCGTTAAAAATATTCTTCATTTTTGTAACAATATATATTTCGTATAAGGCAATTATTTTTAAACACGTCTTGTAACGAAACGAAGTAAATTATTTTCAAGCTTTAAAAAGAAATATTAATCTTTATAATTCAGTTAGATTAATTTATTTATTATTTATTTATATTATTTATTAATAAATTCAATAAAATATTTTTACAGTTTACAATATTTACATATACGCTAATGCTAAAAAGTTAATGTTCACTTTGTAGAATTATTATTGGTACTCTGTGAAAAGTGTATTTGTATATAATCAATAAAATAATGTTTTCTTCACTTGTCATTAGTACTTATTAATTTATTGGATATTTAATAAACTACCAAATATTTTTCGTATTTTAATAATACGAATAAATAAAATTTCTATTTTCTCCATGCATTAGAATAACTTTCGGCCTAAAAGTACAATCATAAACTATTAATACTCTTGAAAAAATGTTGGAAAGGGACATAATTAAGTGATCAATAATTCCCAGGAATTTGAAAAAATATGTCAACATATCTTTTATAAAAGAAACACCGAAATTTGTCAACTGAACCTTTACGAAAAAGAAATGACATTAGAGATAGACGTAGACGTAGAGAGGCGTATCTCATTACATTTACGAAATACCTTAAATTAATTCCAGTTCTAAACATTTACAAAAAAATTATATATCTGAAATAATCGAAGCCCGTAGATTCCGAATTTGTATGTTTTAGGCTGTTAACTGTGAAATTAAAAAATATATATTTCCAAATCTTAATCCGAAAGCTTAGCAAAGGAACCTTTTAGATCGTCGACTACTCTATTGTGATAGCCTGTCTGCTTCTTATTTATGATTAAATTCTTATTTCAATTTCAGCCTCTCTGATTGTTATTTATGACCGTATTTTTATTTCAATCTAGAAAAGATATTTTAAAGCCTTCAGATTATTTAAACGAGCTACTTGGACCTTTAACTATACGTACCTGAGTGCTTGCGGAAAATTTCCCAGAGCTTCTCAGAGCCTGAGAATCTTCAGTTTATATTCTGAGATTTCAGTCGGTAGGGCGTATAAATAAAAATTGAATATTAAAATTCAAAGAACTGTGTAAAATATTTGTATTCTAATAAATTCTTGTATAGAAAATAAGTGTAATTATTACCATTATGTTTAAATTAAAAATCTTCCTTAAAAAAAATTTTAATATACCTTCTTATTTGATGACAGATTGTAAAAAATAGAAAGTTTGTATGTTTTGAAACGAAGTTAAAATTTCGTCAAAAGTTCTGTCGATTTCTGAACATCCTGACCATTCCTCACGAGTATCATCACAAGTATATCTGTAAATATTTGCTAATTCACACGCTATCAAGTAGCTCTTTGGCTATAGGACCGTAAGTATAGGCTAATCGAAAAGGATTAAAAATTAAAAATTCAATTTTTTTAATGCTGCATATACAGATTCAGGAGATAAAAATGTAGAATCTACGGGTTTCAATGATTTCAGATATACCTAAAAATTTTCCTACATAATTTAAAATTCAGATAAATAGAATGTGAACTCAACTTCCAGTTAAGTCAAAACGTTTGCAATGAAAACAGTTCGGTTACGTCAAATTCTCCTTAACCCCATCAATGTCTATTGGGGCGGAGAAGATGAACGAGTGTGCTTTATAATACGTGTGCCGTATGTATCTGTGGCTATGCTGCTAAATGTCATATGGTGCTAAGTGGAGGGAATGTAAAATGTGAAATAACTGGGCGGTGCGTTTTGATATATCTGATCTTTGACATAACTGAGCTTTGACTTAACTGGAATGTGAGTGTATCTTGTAATGAGAAAGGCATACATCAAAACGGATAAAAACGTTCAGATTTAACTTCAGAGTCATGGATTATAGTGTATGAACATGATTATTTAAATATAAGTAAAAAGAGAATATGCATAAGTGATTAATATAAACGACCTATAGGAAATGTAAAAGGGATTAGGTCTTAGAGCCTTCTATTCTTGGACCCCTAATAAGAGGATTATTTAGTCATGAATTCTGACTTTTCCTGACGATTTCTATCGAGAAACGTACCCAAGGGTGTAAGAAGTCCTGACTTTTTTCTGACGATTCCAGACTTTTTTCTAGTAGGGAATTCCTCTTGAAAAAAAAGTTAGGACAAACTTAAAAAGGAATACAAGAAGTAAAAACTTGTTCAACCTACCGTCAATTTTCTAAGTCAGCTTGAAAAAAATAATTGCCGAAATTGTCCAAAAATAAATGCGGCGTAGAATTAGTAGAGGGGCGAATGCGAATTTGAAAAGTTTAAGCATATAACGGTTTCAATGAGCGCCAAAGTTAAGGCGGATTGAAATACGCTAAGGGCAGAAACGGTTTAGATGCCACTGCCTCAACTGTTTCTCCTCGCGGCTGTAACTCAGCCCGTTTTTCTCTGTAGTCTTTTGGAAACCCATTTTACGTCGCACCAAAAGTCCAAGGATTATGAACTGACTCAAAAGTGACTTCCTGCGACCTTCGGCAGCATACAGCCTGTACACTATGATATTTTGTGTATTCACAAAATCAAAAATACTATTCTCTCCTCAACAAATTAATTTTTTCAGATCATGGTTTTCGAAGGAAAGAGTGAGAAAACAATATGCAACATTGTATTGAATGATGAGAGAATTGAACAAGTTGATA
>JAAAKG020072611.1:0-17226 GCA_010014905.2 Druon quercuslanigerum
GGGGGTGTTTAAAAATTAGGTTAGGAACTCGTTGGGCGCCATTTTGTAACCCACAAACTCCAAGTACACAAGCCCTGCTTCTCTTTCTCACAATTATCCCTCTTTCCCTAACGCGCTCATCGCAACCCATTTCTCTCTCTCTCTCTGTCTGCCTCTCTCACATTTTTTTACCTTACACACAGCTGTGGACCCACCAGCAATATACTTATATTTCAGACCATTTATTCCAATGAACTTACAGTAGAAAAGGAAGTATCGTATGTTTGCTGTATATTTAACATTTTATCTTTGATAATACTTTAAGCGTTATCCGAAAACCACTTCATGGACAATTGTTCTATTGTTTTAAAGTATGTTTGGCTTATAGATATTTAAGAAAACATTCGCAGTTAATGCAACTCTTAAGTTTCTACGTGTACAGGTTGTGTGACGCACTTTTTAATATGAATTCCTAAATTTTGTTTAAATATAACATACAATTTTAATATTTTACTATAAATTGAGCTTTTACTGACACCTGTGATTTTACATTCACTCTACTGACGTAATGGCCGGCAATATCCTTAAAGCTTATTTATTGGTCTCTTTATTTCTAGAGACACTTTGTAGGGGCTTGAACAATTGTATTTTTTTTAGAAAAAAAGTTTTAATTCCTAATATTAAGTTAGTGTTTTCTGTTGATTTTATATCGAGATTGCATTGTAAGTGGTTAAATTTTATTGCATTACTTGTCCTAAAGCTAGAAAAATATATCAATATATATCAAAATATATCAAATATATCACATAAAATATAATCATGATGTGCACAAATAGTCCAGATGAGTTTTGTCTTGTTTGTGGAGAATTCGTGTTTAGAAGAAACAGGAAGATTTTCACAGATAACCACAAAACAATATATAACTCTTGCTAACCAAATTCTATGACTGATTTTGATAAAACTTGGATACCAAATACATTGTGCGCTTATTGTAAGACATTTCTTATGATCTAGCAAGAACCTGAGAATCATATACATGACTGTTTTTTCTGTTTAGTTTCTACAATTGGATTGAATGCAAAAACAGATATGATATTTCATGTTCCTCGAACGCTTCTGTTGCAATGCCAATTCGATAAAACATTCTTAAAGCATAATTGGCAGAGGAATAGAGGAAAACGAATCTATTGACGAGAATGAAGAAATTCCAGAACCTCATGCGTCTACAAATAGTGCAGATGGTGAATCTAATCTTAAAAAAGTCGATGACGAAAATAGAAAAGCTTCTAAATTTTTAACCAACAAGGACTTAATGATCTCGTAAGAGATCGAGGATTCTTAAAAGAAAACGCAGAGTTTTTTGCATCTAGGCTGAAAGAAAAAGGACTTCTCACGAAAAGTATTAAGGCATCTATTTATAGAAAAAGAGACGAACCTTTTAGGCGTAATTTTTCTCACTTGATTCATCTACAAAAAGTTTTAAAGCAGTATTATTGAACAATGTAAAAGTGTATGCGTCTCTTCCGGTATCATCTTCTAGAACTTCAAAAGACACCTACAATGATCTGCAACTGCTGCTCACTAAACTAAATTATGACGAACATAATTGGCAAATATGCGGTGACTTAAATATCATAACAGTTTTACTTGAAAATTAAACGTTCATTAGTTTTTATCACTATAAGATTTTAGAAAGACCAATTTTTTTTGTTCCAGCTTAAAAAACACTTTAGGATCATAATAAAAAAATGCAGTACGGTCTATATTAGGTGCAAGTATCGCAGATTAGGTATAGAAACAACTGTAAAAGAAAAATGTCCTCTTGCGAAGGTCTTTAAAGAAAGACAATTTTTCAAGATGGGCTCTGTCACCACCATTTTGCATCAAAATTAAATTTAACAAAAAATGTTTTTATGAACCCAGAAAATAAAAGGTAATTGCAAGGGTATATCACATCTAGAATACTATCCTAAAATGTCGAAAAAATTAAGATGACTCTAAACATCTCTAAAAATCTATTCGCTTTACCTGGTATACAAACTTAGCCGCTTCCTGGAAAGGTTTCGAGCGCATTTGAACTCGTCCACTCCTAAGAAACTAAGTTGAACGAATGGTTATAAAATTTTAACTGCACAACTTCTTAGACCCGAGTATAGGAACGCATTATTTTTATTAACTTAAAATGTGTATCAAATTGATTAGCTGGAATTTCTTCTGGGCGCAAATCTAACACCCACACGCGTTATATCATAATACTTTCGGATTTCTTTATTGTGTGCTAATGGAATGGAATATGCTTCATCCTCCTCCATTTTTCTGACCGAGTTAGTGAAAATGTTTATGGTCGCTCGTTCTCCGCCTTGACGAAGAGGATCAGGTAGATATAGTCCACGAATAATCGACTCACCAGATGTTTTTTTGAGCGCTAATGCAAAAGCGTTACCATTGATGTCTAATAAAATATAATGTTCCCCGGTTAACTTCTCGGAATCGAGACGATTTTTTCCAAGTCTCAAATAAATTCTTACATCGGGAGAAAAATTGTATACTTGGATTGCAAGTTCCCAGCTCGAATTTCTGTTGGGAAAAAATCGATAAAATGAAAGTTCTTCAATTTTTATTCCAAATAATTTGAAAGGGGGTGGTATGCTGAGAGAGGGAGACCCGGCAGGGAAAAAAGGCTCAACTGGAACATCCACAGTTTTGCTTGTAAGATACTCGTTAAATGAAGTCCTTCCTAATGGAGTGTCATTGGCTTCTTCTTCCCCTATTTTGCTGATCTGGTGGGTGAATATGTTTATTTTTGCTCGTACGATTTTTGAACAAATATCGATAAACAATCCACGTAAACTCGTATTAGAACTTTTAAGTTTGATCACTAACGCCAAGGCGTCACCATTGAGTTCTGATATTATAAAGTGTACTCCGGTTAGCGGCTCAGAGATGCGACCAACTTTATCTTTCAAATAAATTTGCGTACCAGGTAAAAAATCGTGTAGTCGAATTACAAGTTCCCTGCTCGGATTTTTGAGGGGAAAATACCGTTGAAATTTAAGATCGTCAATTTTCGTTCCAAATAGTGAAGGATATGATGGGGGCTTGCCAGGAGGAGATGTGGCCCTAGCAGAAAGAGATGACTCTGCAGGAGGAGAATGCATGGCATAAGGATTCTCCATTCCATGAGAATGCGAAGTGGAACTATGAAATTCGGGGCCATGAAGATATATGTCAGAAGTTACACTGCTCTCTGGAACAAGAAAAAGGAGATTAAATTTTTTCAAAGTACATAATCCTACAATAAATACCTAAATACCTTCGGGAATGAATGTTTGTATTCTGATTTCAAATCCGACCATTCAGTGAATGTAGAACTTAAGAATTGATGGAAAAAAGCGACTGAATCTACTTTTTTAAAGCGTTTTGGGGTGTTTGTGTATTTAAGGGGTTTCTTGGGCATGAGGTGTATTTATTTTACCTTAACATAGTTGGATAAACAAACTATTCAACTTTTTAAAAAAAATAACAAATTGGCGAGCGAAAAACCACTGTGCAAAAATTCTTCTTAAAAATGTCTTTATTTTGACAATATTACGATACGTCATATAGGATTTGTTATTACGCACTTTGACATTTTCACTTCAAATTTAAAATCAGCGAGCCCAAACACCTTCGAATACTCCAAATTTATGAAAAAGTACAGTTGATGTAATTTTCAATGAATATACCTCAACTTTTTCTGTGAAATCAACTCAGAATGTCTTCTTAGGCACTCTTTGCTGTGACAGGTTATTGTTTAGCAAACATGTTTAAATAATTACTAATTATTGGTTGAATCCATAAATAAAAATTGATCTTATTCGTTCAATTTTTGAAAATATCACAGCGAAACATAAACAGAAGAATATTTTTAGTTAATTTTGTAACAATATTTTATTTAATTGTTGAAAAAAGTCACAACCAGTACTCAATTATGCAAATGTATATTTTGAAAATGAGCAGTCATTCTTGCAAAACATCTTAGCAAAAAGTCTTGAAAAGAAAATTTTTCGTTGATTGCGAACCAAAAAATTGATTATATCCGTTAAAAAATATTTAAATTGTGAATTTCTTAACCAAAATGATTTAAACAATTATGAAATAATACCTATAGTAAATTAATCGTAATAAAAGGTTTAAATTGCTAAACTAATCAACAAATCTTTCAAAAATAGTACATCCAAGAAATAAAAAATTAATCGTTTTTTTTGCAAATCTTCTCAAGATTGAAAGAAAATTTTATATCCTGCCAAACTGGAAACAGCTTTTTGTAATCTTTCGGTTTCTTGGCCGATCTTGTCTAATATATTAAAAAATTCAAAACTTAACTTCTAAAAAGAAACCTAAATTATTTTAAAAAATTGAGTGGTATTATTTTGGAAGCAAAATCCTAACAATACACTTATTGCCCAAAATTATAAAATGATTTAAAATGAAAACTAAAATAAAATTAATGATATAAATATGAAAAAAAATTATTTGAATATCTTTATTCGTCAAGACGTTTCCGTTGCAAAAGTTAAATTAATTATCCATCCAGAAGGAGAAATTTTTGAACGATATACATAAATTTTCAACTAAAAATTCGAATTTTCAACAAAATATTGGTATTTTTAAATAAAAAGTTTAAGTCTTCAATAGCTAATGCAATTATCAAATGTAAAGCAGAAAAATTATTTTGCAACAAAAAAATATTCATTTTTCTAAACAAGAAGGCGAATTTTCAATGGAGGTGTTAAAATTTCAAGCCAAGAAGCTGATTATTTTAGAAACCTGTTGACTTTTTAACTAAAAAAGACACATTTTTAACAAAAAATGGAAATGGAATATTAAAAAGTTAAAAAAACACAGCAAAAAAACGAGTAGTAACACAGAATAAGAAAATCCTTCTAACTTATCCTTAAAATTATTTTCGAATTTGATAGGAATCTGAAGAAAAGATTTTTTTAAAGGTTGTGGATTACGCTGTGACTAATTGCAACGTTGAGATTAAAAAAATCTTTTTATCACAAAAAAAAATTTAAACAAAAAAGTTAATTTTTAACCCAATAGATCAATTTTTATCTGAACAGTTCAATTGCCCAGAAAAAAGATGAATTTTCAAACCGCAGTTGAATTTCAACCAACAAAAAAATAATTTTCATCAAAATAGTTCAGTTTAAATCAAACACGTGTATTTTGAACTGAAGTTATACCATTTCCAATAGGAAATTAAATTTTCAATCAAATAGTTAAATTTTCAACCAAAAAAAAATTGTTTTTTAATGAAATATGTTACTTTTTTATTCCTCTTTTTTCAATGGTAATTTCTTGCCTTCTCTGAGCCCAACAATGTGAGGCAGTTTGGAAGTCTGATTCTTAATTGTAAATCTTCTTTATGCTCATTCAGCATAAAAATATTTATGAAAAATCATATTGCTTTTCAGTTTAATATGAAAATGAAAACATTTTTGAACTAAAGAGACGAAATTGTGACTGCAAAAATTTATATTTTGCTATGAATGCTCCGAACGCAGAAACTCTTTTCCTCCTTGACATAATCCAGCCTGTGGTTCTTGGGAACTGTTTCGACATCGATTCTATATAATCTATTAATTATAGTATTCGCCCGCTAGTACAATGAGAAAAAAAATTCATTAGTCGCCGAAAAACCATTTTGTTGAACAGTTTTTGTTGTCCGAGAAAAATTTTGGTTGGAAGCACAATATTATTTTCTTGAGCAAACAAAATATTTGGTTCTTAACACAAAATTATTTTGTTACTCCTTACTGTATTGGTCTGAGAAAATTTTTGTTGAGCTAAGAAAAATATTTAGTAAGACCAACCAAATATGCAACCACGAAATCCGCATTGGTTCCACGGGACTACGTCCTCACATGTGCAAGTTCCTTTCTATTATGCAGGATGATACCGGTAAAGTCGCGTGTTTCGTCATCTGGATACGTTTTGTACAATGTAATTAAAGTGCCCTGAAGAAACTTTAAGCAAATGTAATCAATTTTAACCTTACGTATCGCAATAACTGCGAGACTATCATAATAATCATTAAGATCCTAAGCAGAGACAATATAAGACTTTGGTGTTTATTGTATTAAAAAGTGTTGTTTTTTACAGCTTAAAATAAAAAAAAGTAAGTGCCACGACTTTTTCTTTTTGTAACATATCTGTAACAAGTAACGTAAAAAAAAGAAAGTTACTAACCCCACACAGCCTGATGACTTGGTTGGCTTGAAGATGATGGACCTGCAGAAGATTTGCTTGAAGGATATTGTCTAGGCCGGCGAATGGGCAGTTTCGAGCGTCGAGCAGATCGTGGAGAATGGTGCTCCTGTGAACTTGATTCTGTGAAAATATATAAAAATGGATGAATTTTAAATTTTGAAAGGCCAAATTGTGTTTATTTTTATTTTTATTGTATGCAATGCCTTGTAGGAATCCGCATTGCGATTGCCAGATTGCGATTGCTTGGACTCGTTAGGCATTTTATGATGTATAAAAGTATATCAAAAATTATTTAATGTCAAGGAAAATACGTCATACAATACGTCTGAAGAAATAACTCTTAAAACAGATCAGATTTTTTAACTACACAAAAAAATTATGTACCCATTGATACCCATTGTCAGTTCCAAATGAGCTGCAAAAAAAATTAACTTCACTTGCTGAAAAAGAACACAACACGATACTTAAGCTCTAAAGGATACCTCACTTGGTGTTGTAAAGGATCCTAATTGGAATTGAGCCTTTTTATAAAGAATATATTTTTCTCTTTGCCCAGTTTGACATTTTGCTTAATTAATAACAAAATTTTTACCGTAAACCACACATGTAATCGAACTCTGATAGCCATAACTTTATAAGCGCATGGCTCTTTTTTATTCATCCATACGATTTCCTGCATCTTGAATTCTTATTTTTTCATTGATTCCATATGAAAGGAATTAAAACTTTCTTTAATTTACCTAAATTAGTCAACTTGACACTCAAGTGACTGATCAAGGTGCCAAATGAGGCGTTGATGTGGATTATTCATGAATTGATTAAACGCGTTGCTAAAATGTAAGTAAACAGTCTGATCGGAAACGCGTACCTATCATTTAGCGACCGACTGCCTTTGTTGAGTAGAAAAAGGCAGTAAAGCTGAGATACACATTACTCGTTTAATAAGGAACAGAAATATGCTGATTGCGTCTATTTGTTGAAGTCGTAATTTTAACTTTCTTTTGTCTTTAAAATAAAGTGATTTTCAAAATTACGATTCTATTATAGGATTTCCATCCATGAGTGATTAATTCGTGAACTAGTTACGACCCGCTAAATCGCGGAAATAATTATATAAAAATATTTTCAAATATCATGAAATCTCTAGTGTCGAAATCGTTTCCACTCATTATTCTCCATTGTTACGTTACAGTTAGAAAGCGAAAGAGAAGACTGCAACTGGCAAAAACATTCGCCAAAAATAATTTTTAGATACCTCATTAAGACCCAAACTTTGCTCCGTTCAAACGTGGTCAACCTAGCTGTTATTTAGAAATTCAATTTAGATATTAGCAATTAACGAATTTAAAAATAATGGCTACACTCATTTATCGATTAGTTGGAAGGCAGTAGCCTCCTACTTTTTATCATAATAACACGTTTTTGCTAGATAGAATATGGACCAATTATGCTACATTTGGTTTTGTTCATTCATAATATGAGCGCTTTTCGATCGTTGAACAATTCCTAATTCAAACTAGGTTTTAAGTTAGTTATTCACTTTATGCTTCAGAAATAAAGGGACCTGATAAGTTCCCATCAAAAGCGGTTGTTGGTCATCGATTAGTAATTTGTTTTTGTATACACATCGCTGTATTAGTTTCGAAAACCTCTCTTTAAAATGAAACTCAGGCACAATGCACTAATCTTAGGTAATATCAGAAATACATCATCTTTATTTTATTGTCCATTTAAAAATTCTCAAGGATCTGATGTTTCAGTTTTACAGTTTTTGCTCCAGTAGCATTGCTTCTTGTATCAATTAACGCTATAGTTGTTAAGTTTTGAATTTTGATGTGTATTACATTAATCGAAGGTTTTTTTAGTCATTTGGCCCCAGATTCACCTTTCTAGCACTCTGTTCTACCAAATTGAAGGTATATCCTGCTCGACGTTATTCTGTAAGGCTCTGCGCTTTTCTGTATCTATAATTATTGCCCATGCATCGTTTTTTTTATCTTGTCGACGGCCAATGTGTTTCTCATTTCTCAGCTCATTGTATTCGTTAAAAGGACTATTATTCTTACGATTTTGAACCATTGGCTATTCTTCTTATTATAATTACGAGGTCCATCGGCGAATGCATCATAAGCGTGTTCTCGATTGTCTATATCCTGTTAATTGCGATCTCTGTCATCAAAGTAAAATTTGCATATTTGGTTGTTGTATGTTTTGTCTGATTTTAATAACTATAATGCTGGTCTTTTAGATCTTAAATCTAAAATCATCTTTCCAAAATGTTTCTACCCACTTTTCTTTAAATGATATCTCAGCACTCATGTGTTCAGCTACCATATTCCACTACTCTCTGCCAAGCATGATGTCATCACATAATGAATATTTCTCATACTGGCTGTCACGAAAGCTGCTTGATCTACATGCTTTACTTTCGTAGCGTTTTTTAAATAAATCAACTTTTTTCAACAATAATAATACTGTTATAGTTGGTAAAATTCCTTTTTTTTGTCGATTTGTAATTTATTTATAAATTGGCTGGTTTATTCTAAAAGTAAAACATCTGTACGTTGCGGACTCTATTTAGCATTCGGTCCTTTGAAGAATAAAACTCAGTTTGAGAACGAACGTTTTGATGACCGGAAAAATGCAGAACACCGAGTCACTCAGCATGAAAGCTCTGAGCGTCATAAATCTAGTATCCTAGTATACAGGTTTCAAAAACTAAAAAATGTATTCACTAGGTTGGGCCGAAAAATCAAAATATGGGAAATATTGGGTTGGCCTGCCGGCACAAGCTGCTATTTGTCATTAAAAGTAAGTGGTTTCAAGGATTTTGGAATCAAAAAATTTTCTACGATTCCTATAATTGAAGATAGGTCAAAAAACGTAAAAAAGTGAAGTTTTTATGGATTAACTCGTGTAATTTTCGTCGCATAGACAAAAGTATATGAGAGAAATTAAAGATCTTGATGAAACACATCTTTCTTATTGCAACTATTTTTAGATCAGATTGATATTTCTCGAGAAAAACAATGAAAATTAAGAAAATTATAAGAGATTGATAACAAAATTCTGTAAAGGAGTTTTCTTTTGATATTTTTTTCCTGTAGAACCAGGAAAACAAAATTCAAATGTTATACAACATCTATGAAGTGCAGTTCTCTGCTAAATTATAGTTTAAAAATAATTTCCAGGACTCACGACGAGGACGTGACTGCACGACGAGTCCCACCTTGCCCGATCCATCCTCCCAAGCAAACGGGCAGCTCATCTCTTGCTATTCTCCAACTTCACTTCACTTTGCTGTCGTATTTAGGCATGATTTGCCTTGACCTGATCTTCAATCGTATTGACCCATCTCTCCTGTTTTCACCGCAGCATGAAGCAGCTACATCTGTCACCAGGTTCACGGTCCTTTCCACGCTTTGCGTGTGACATGGGAATCTCGAAAACTGAGATGATAAAGTTTTATCTTGGCCGACAACAAGCTTTTCTAACTGCTCATTAGAAATATCCATGAGCAAGGGTGGTTCCGTGATTTTTACGGTTTTCCAGTCAATTATGTCAAAATAATCAGCAGCGTCAAAATTTATCTTAGGAATCTTGAAGAATCGAATTCCAGGAATTTCGGCCTCTTCAATTTTTTTTGGACGTCCTCGCCCTCTCTTTTTTGACTGGGTTTCTTTTTTTGATTGATTTTTTTCGACTAGATGTTCTTTTCTCGCAATCTGAATTCTACTGTATGCCAACTGTCTAATGTGCTTTCTTTCATCTGTCAACATGCTCAAAAGTAGATTTTCAGGATGAGCGTAGTACGCGTTGTGTTCAATGACGGGATCAATAACAGCTTTCAATTCGCTAGATAGATACCTAAAGAGAACGATCATTTTATGAACATGTCGAACTCCGTCTGTTATAAATGGTCTAGTTTTCATGGCGAACCATACTGGAACGTAAACTTCGACGAGGAACGTCACCAGGGTGATGAGGTTTGCAGAAGATTTTGGATTGGATATAAAATCGCAGAAGACTCTATTACATGTTGTCAGCCAGCGTGAGTGATTGAGATTTCCAGGTTGCATTTCAGCCAAATCCTCAGGACAATCGCGACTTATGATAGCATTGGCTATTCGGTACATATATTTCTGATCGGTACTTAGAACCTTCTCATCAACGTCTGGTATTTCAGAGTTAATTCTTTAAAATCTTATAACCGGACGCTTTTCACAAGTTGCAATGTCTTTGCCAATAGGGCCAGAGAAAGCTGTGGGTCCTGAAGTTGAGCCATTCAAATATTGCAATAAATGCCGGAATGGAAGCTCATTACCACGAAGTAAACACAGTCACCAATGAACTTTCTTCTCGATTTTCATTTCTAATAAACGGATTACGCCACCCTTATAACCTGTATTTACTGCGCAGCTATCACAGCCTATTGCACGTATAAGATCACAACTGATAATTTTGTCATCACGGTAGCCAATGATACTATCCGCAATTTCGCGAGCTGTGCCCCCCGTTGGCGTTGTTTGACCAAGATATTCATCACCTGGTTGTTTGACCAGTGAAATATGCTCCTATTTTACTTTTCTCCTGTGAAATTTGTCACCTATCTTCTCTTGGATTAAAGTATCATCTTTGCGACCATCGAAGTACAGTCCACGTACTTCAATCCCAATAGACTTCTTTTGAAGCTTACCTCTGCATTTTTCCTTCTCTCGTCTCAACTTATTTTTATCTGTGATTTCGGTAGAGTTTCGTGATGTGACAATGCCATAATCTTCTAAAACTGATGTTGCTAAAGCTGCAGCCGCTCTATCCGGAATATTGTAGCGATCAGCTATTTCTGCAGTACGACTCAATGACTGTCTATTCTGGGGTTTCTGAATTATTCTGGCAGCTTTTTTGGGAGGCTAATATTCATCTGAAGAACGGATAGATTATCTGTCGGATTCATCGTCAGAAGTGTGTTCACCCGAATTTTCTGGTTCCTTGTCCGTCAAGTTAGAGGCTGTACCTGTTCGTGAATTGGCCTGACTTTCCACTTTCCTGTCAAGTGTCTTTTTCAATTTTGTTACATAAGATTGATCAATCGAACTTATAACCATTTTCCAAATACTTCTTTGGTTCTTCAGAAAAGTTCTCTCGTTGAATGAGACTTTTTTAGACTTTTCGCATTTGCACTCTAAAAACTCCGAACACTTACAAGCTGATATGTCGAAAAGCGTTTTCATTTGTTTGTGAAATTTTTCCAGGCGGTTTTGATAAGAATCATTATTCTTGCTTTTCTCTGTATAGAAGTTCTTAATCAGGCTTCTATATTCATCGTGGTATTTTTTAATTTTATTTATCGTTCCCTTCCTAAAAATAGGGCGTATGGAGGCGAATTTCCAGAGATCGATTAACTCGATCGCAAGATCATTTATTACTCCGGTAGAAGAAGCATGAAAACCATCATTCTCGAATGTCTTTGTATCATATTTTTTGAGATAAGCTTTATATACTTCATCATACGTTGGAAAAACGCGTGTGTGCATTTTTTTCATTTTAACGATTTCGAACATGTATTTTCTATCTAAATGACAAGCAAGGAATAGAATATGCTACTGATAATCGGTTTTCGATTACGCTACTCGGGAGCAAGTGATCTGTCAAGGAGACAAACTGAGTGTCAAGCCCGTTCAGCGTTCGCTGCAAGCTGCGGTGGGACTTCGGGACGAAAAAAATTGAAGTATATGCGTGCGCATCCACGCACGCGCACGCATATACTTTAATAGTTTTCTCTCAATAATCTACTATTTCGTCTAAACAAGGAAATATACGATTAGAAATATTCAAGCCAATGACCTAAAAATACCTTCGCCAGAAACTCAAAACTTTCAATCAAGTCGAATATTTTTCGACATTCCTTGTCGGTTTCTAGGTTTTTTCGTAAACTATCATTCTGATTGAAAAATAGTCGACATAAGAAAGATGTGTTTCATCAAGATCTTCAATTTTTCTCAATACTTTTGTCTATGCGATGAAAATTATACGAGTTAATCCACAAGAACTTCACTTTTTTACGTTTTTGGACTTATTTTCAATTATAGGAACCGCAGACAATTTTTGGATTCCAAAATCCTTGAAACCACTTACTTTTGATGACAAATAACAACTTTTGCCGGTAGGCCAAACTAACATTTCCCATATTTAGATTTTTCGGCCCACCCTATTGCCTACCCATTTTCGGGTGCTCAGCGCGTTCGATCGTTTTGAACCGCGTCTACAACTTCATTGTCAAATTCATCATATAATGCCAAACTCATTGTTGTTCAAACGAGGAAAGGGAGAAATGTGAAGAAGATGTATAGAATTTTTAGATTGATCTAGAATTCTCGTTTTATTTATTGAAATGACGAACCTCACAAAGTTTTTATGTGAGGTTTCCTACTTGGTTCCGTTAGTATCCAAGGTCCTTTGTCTCAGGCGTCATTATCTCTACTGTCATACTTTTTATTAAATATTTGTCGCTATAATTTCTGTCCTGGCATACTTCTCTAGCTTCTTTTACGTCCATGCATTTTTGCATGCAAGCTGTCGTGTTTCTGTGGCTTCTTGTATCTTTTGTAACTAAAGTCTCACCTACAGATTCTAACCAGTCTTTCCATCTCAACCGACTTCTTCCCCATATGTCCACTAGTGTTTTCTCTGCACCACATTCTTTGAGAATTATCTCGTAGCTCACTTTGACCGTCAGAGTTTTCCTGCATATTATTCGAAGGAATCTCATGTCAATCTCCTTAATTTTACTGTAATCCCTTTCTTGATAGCTCTATGTCTAGGAGCCGTATATCACAATCGGTATAAATATAGAATTATGTATTGCCAGTGTAGCGTTATTTGATAACTTTTTACGTCTTACTTGCTTAATGTTGAGGCACATGCTTTTCATGCCTGTATTCAATTTGTTGAACATTCTTTGCATATCTTCGATTGATTCTTCCATAAAAAAACCTATCATTAGCAAACACTAACCAGCTTACTCTAAATGTTTGGGGAGCTCCACCTTCTTCATCGAAGAGGACCATTCTTAAACACTTGTCCATGAATAATATCAATAGCCATGAGGAAATGAAGCATCCTTGCCTAGCACCTTGCATATAATGTTGTACCAGTCGCTCAGTTTTCCATTTACCCTAACACTCGCTTTGTTACCCATGTATCTTTTTTTATTGCTTGTAGGAGTCATTCATTGACTTCGCACTCTTTGATGACTTTCAAAAGTTTACTTCAATCAACCTTGTCAAAGGTTTTTCTCAGTCAACAAATGCACAGAAAACTTTTTTTTCCTTTCACAAACTTTTTTCTGTGGTGTTCTTTAAGTTAAATATTTGATCAGTGCATGATCTTCCAGGCATAAACCCACTTTGAACTTGCCATATATTTTCCTCTATTATTTTTATCACCGTACTAATGGATATTTATGAATTTGTTTTACATGCGGTACTTAAAAAGCTGATCCCTCTGTAATTATTATTGCAGTTGCTTTTATCGTCTGGGACTTCTCCAATTTCGATACATAAACTATGAATTCGCATAGTCTATGTGGTATGTACTCGCCACCTTGTTTAAGAAATTGAGCGCTAATCATGTCTACACCGGCATTCTCACCATTTTTCAAGTTCCTAATTACATAAATGTCTAACCTTAGTGACATAGACTTTCTCAATTCAGTTTTCTAACGCATCATATTCTACATCGAAGTTGTGGCCTACTGTAGCTATAACAGTCAGAATATAAATTTCATTGTCTTCTCACTCGTTCAAGAAGCGTGAACAAAAATAGAGATTTTAGTTGAAGAGTTTTGTTAATGTATATTTAATGTTTAAAGAATATTTCGTAGCAATAAAATATTTTTTACCATTAGTTTCTACTACTGAATACGATTTTTTTTTCGACCACTTTGCAAAAAAATTTATTTTTTAATGATTCATCATTTGAAGTTGAAAATTCACGTACTTTCTAAAAATCCTTTTTTTTCTGTTGTTGAAATTTAAATTTCTGGAAAATTCACATTTTCCATTTGAAAATTCTTATTTGTGGATGAAAATTAACGTATTTTGTACCGAATTCATACTTTTTGATCAAAGATTATGCTTTTCGTTTAAAAATACATCGATAAACTACTCCACCTTCCGGTTCAATTATATTTTCACATCTTCCACATATAAATTAAGGGACTTTTTAGGTTTAAACCCGATGTTAAAGAGTTCCTCATGGTAACGGTTGAATAGTGGACCCTTCAAATGCTGAATGGTCACATGCTAGACCAGGCCTTAAGAATTTAGAAGGTCTGTTTTTCTTTCCGTACTCTTGAGGTGCCCAACAAAATACAGTCAAATCTGAAGGGTTTTGATCCCTGCTAACTTGGTCTATTCTTAGTTTTCAGTAATATTGAAGTTTTGTTCAATTGAAACAAGGCAAGAATACACTCTCTGTATCATTTGAGTTCGCTGTCTCGGATATTTTATTAATTTAAAGTTGGCAAACTATCCACGATGGAAAGTGGCACTAAAATAGACTATTTAGGAGATGCAATTTTTGTTTTTAAAATTACCGAGCGCGAAGCGTGAGTCTCGTGATAAGAATGCAATCAACAAAACGGTAGGTACTTTAAGAACCTTCTTTTGAAACAAATCGAAAAAAAATTAAGTTACAATTGATGGTTGTAATTCCTGAGATGTTTTAATTACGGGTTTTTTATTTAATTTATAATATTTATGATATTTAAAAAAAAGTATTTAAAGTGGGCGCATTATACATGAAATACATTGGAGAGAAGAGACTTACCGTCTCCTATACCATGAGGAAAATTACATTTAATAATATATCAAAACAATGCAAATAAGAATTCTTTAGAAAACACTTTGATCATGCTATATTTCAGGACATGCATTAATCAACACAACATTAATGATACTTTTTCAGTGTCCTAATAAAATAATTTTCCGTAGGGTAAACAGGTGTATTACTGAAACCTTAAGAAAAACATTTTAGAAAAAGAAGAATATTAATTTATATGCTTATTGTTTAGTAACTAAGATGAATTCATCTGAAAAGGCAGATTTTTTCCGTTTTTATAGAGTACCCAGTAATATAATTATTATTTGCCAAAATATTGTTATAATTATAAAAAAAATCATTTATTCAAATTCAATGAACGACAATATATTTCCAGTGAACGACACCCTACATTTAGTAAACGAGACCGGTATTGCTTTAAATTTAAAAGAATTTAGAAAGTTATTTGTAAGAAATATTATGTGATTTAGTTGCTTTAGAGAATAAAAAACACCATTTTATATAATGATGGAGGTTTTTAAAAGGAAATGGACGTTTTTGTCGATAAGAAATAACTTCGATATTGTATGGTTATGTTCATTTGATAAGATTGCGAATTTGCCAAATTCATTCTGGGGTGTCGGTGATTGACTTTTAAGGTTCGCAAATCCGAAATCAATTACAAAGATATTAAGCATTAAACATTCTTAGAAGGCGATGTCCTAGGTATCAAGAACGAAAATAGCAATTATAGCAACATGGATCTAAGTAAAAAAGTACGTATTATTCCACAAAAACTTCCATCTGTTGGGAGACGTTCACTAAGAGCAGGCATCTCATTCACTGGTTTTGAAGGTATGATAAAAATATTTCTAATATATATTAAAATTAGTCAAATTTAAAAAGAAATTTTAGTTAGCCCAAATGTCCTTCTGTAGGCGGCCATAAAAATATTATTTAATGAATACAAATTAAGTAATTTTTTACTGAATAATTATTGAAATACAACTAACATTAATAATAATTTGTGTATCTACAAGTATCTGTTTTAAATCCCCGCAGTTTAAATAAATGAATTTTTATTGCACATTGCCGTTTACTAGAAGGGTGTCGAGAATACCTCTGTTTACTCTATATGGAGAATGCTTTTACCAATCGAATAAAAATTGATTGTACTTTCATATACTGCTTCTTTAATATACTACTTTTCCATATAGTTACAATATAGATATATTTACATTTTAAGGACCCCTGAGTCAAGAAAAAAAATAGTTTTTACGTCGTTGCCGTTTTCCTCATTGTAGTCGGTAAACACGGTAACATTTGGGAAAATTTTCGGATGGAATTGTCCTTTGAAACCAGTTCATCAGCTAGCTATTTCAGACGAAATTTTAAAAAGTAAGAACATTTTGAAATATTCACCCTTATGACTTCTTTTTCCATAAAAAGACAATTGTCAAAGTTATAACATTTTCCAAACCCAAAATAAAAAAAACTAAAACAACAAACAACACAAGATACGAAAAAAGTAAAAAAAAAAGCGTGGCTTTTTAAATACGCCACAAATTCTGCGCTTTGAAAAGATCTACAAATTTGTTATAAAGAACTTTTTGATACAATACGTATACTGTTAAAAAATGCTGTTGGGCACTTCCACTAAATGTATTGGAGGTTTATTATAAATGTGTTGGAGGCCACCGAACCCGTCCTCGGGTTGCGGATAGAGGGTCCCTGTATCAAGGGTTTCTGCTGAATACGGTTAAAAAAAATAAATAGAGAGTCGCGAACAACTGTCCAGGGGTGGTCCCGAAGGAATTAACCCCCAAGCGGAGATGTGACAACCGTGCCGAAAGCTGAATGGCACCTGGGTGACGTGTCTAGAACGGTGACTCTGAGATACCGGGCGATCTCTCAGAGTACGAAGCCTTATCCTTGTATGCGGGGCTCTACAAGGATGGACGAACCCTTTTCCCTAGCTTCCCATGGAAACAAAAATGATAACACCAGGTGGACGGAGCGACAAAATCACGGCTTGCTAGAAAGCCACGAAGCGAGTGTCACCCCTGAACGAGAGAATTACATGGCACGACTGCGTGCTCTGTGGTGCGAGAAACACCCAGAGCTATCGCACTTTTCGCGTCAACGTCTGCGAAACCATGCCGAAGTACT
>JAAAKG020072622.1:0-17226 GCA_010014905.2 Druon quercuslanigerum
GGAAAGTTCTCTCTGATAAAAACCATCAATTTTGCGTCCAATAAGGTTACCACGTTATGAATATGAATCCCTTGTAGATTTTGAAAAATGTGTGAAAAACTGGTGAACTTTTGAACAATTATACGTTTTGAAAAAAATCTTTTTCAAGACTTCCCGTAAACTTCGAATTTTGAAAAACTGATCTTTTTCACACGTTTTTCAAAATCTAAATGGCAGGGAAAAATTTTCAGCCAGCTGTTCTTTATAATAACTACAAAACAACTAAAGAAGATGTACTATATCATATAAGTAATGTCTTTAGCAACGCCGAGGATTATTTCTATCTTTACTTTCTCACGAAAGTTTAAATAAAAGTATGACTAGGAATAAAAAAATAAGAGGGGGCTGGTCGGGGCTAAACCTCTGGATGCCCCAGTCTGGGCCGGATCAGGTTAGGCGTTTCATTTTGAATGTGGCGCTGTGAGGATAGCCTGACTGGGCCCACATTCTGCCAGATCTGGGCCCAACTTTCTTCACGCCGAAATTTCTACATGGGGAGATGAACCTTCAAGTAAAAAAATTTATTTTTAACAAATTATTTGAATTTTTGACAGAAAATATGACTTTTTGACCCTCGCCCCATCTTCTAAAAGTGCTAACGTAGTTTATGCAGAGTAACGCTAGGCCACTTTCATTTAGGAGGTGTTTAAAAGGTGTTTAGGAGTTATCACTAGGTGATAACATATAGACCGAGGCGAAATTCACCTAAAATACGCACGACTGGAACAAATCTCAATCCGACAAAATAAATTAGTCGGATTATTTCATAACGTCTCTTTAATTAAGTTTTCAGTTAAACTGCATCGCATTTATGACTTACAAAATGATTTGAAAAAAAATTTTAAATCAAACACTTCTTCAACCGATGATTATCAATATGGCGAATTGGAGATTTATTATGTCTTACGGTCCACATTAGAAATGAAATAATTTGAGTCAAAAATTAAGTTCTAAGTCATGGTTTATTTTATTGAAAAAAACTCTTGTCAAAATCCACCTTAGAGTTTCGGTACATATACGTATCTTTATCAAAGGTCTTTAAATCTCAATAAACAAGTTATCAAATTAGTGATAGTATGAATAGAAAGAACATAATTTCGAGGATAACATAAAAATTATATAAACGCCTAAATTAGATTAGTTTCAGAAAAATAAACATAATCATTTCGGAAGGAAATTTCACAACATCAAGAACGTCAAATGTATGATGAGAAAGCCGGAAAAATTTATATTTAGAATTTAAGAATATTGTTATGCCTATCGCAGCGGATATTCTCTAGTATAAGGTAGAATGTTAAATATATGTACCGTTAATTTAGGTTGCAATTTGTTTCAATATCCTGAGAATCGTATTAATTAAGATTCCCTTAAAATTATTTTAAATTACAATTATTATTTTTAAATCTAATTTTTATTATGAGTTTTTATTGACAGTAATGAATAAATAGATTATTAGTAAATGGGACATTCTCGTAGCGCGGTATTCGCATGGCTCGCTTCACTTGCAAACTTGAGCGCGCCTAGGGCGCGCAATTGTTGGTTGTCGCGCTGCGCGCTCGATGATACGTTTACCTCGCGCTGCACGCTCGGTCTTTCTATTAACCCCACCTTTTTGGACAACCCTTTTAAATTTAAAGGTCCAAGCATCGACAACTGTCATTTGATGATTGTGAATTCTCTCTAGTTAAGGCCTCTTCGGCTTTAATGAACACATTATTCTCATCACGTACCTCATGCTTCGCCCTTGATTTCATCGAAAATGCGAAATTTTCTACATTATATTCAACTCTATTGTATCAAAAATTATATTTATTTCTGTACCTCGGTCTGAGGCTGTTTATTCAGATGTTGTAAAATAAAGTACAAATCTCCTTTTTAATGATTACTTTAATATTTGTTTCTCATTTGGCATTCTATTTTATTCTAAGCCGTCCTGAAAAATGTATATCATTTCAAAAAATGTAGATTATTACCATTCATGCTTTGAATTTGTATTGAAACAAAAGTATTTTTATTATCTTATTTTTATACCATTCGTCTCTAGTGTCGTTTTTCAAATAATATTTTTTTAAATTTTTTAATCTTATTTTTTTACGATTGAAAGAAAATCTAGCGTCCTATCTAAAAATGAATAACAACCAATTTATAGATCTTTTTGGGATGGACCACGTTAGTCTGTTAATTTTAGTTCGTACCTTATGTCGTATTTCGAAAAATTTAATTTTTTAATTTTGAATATTATTTTTTTACGATTAAAACAAAAACTGCGTATCCTATCAAAAATTATTTATGACAAATTTGAATGAGTTTTCGCTATTTTTCCAAGAGCAACTTTTCTCTATTCATCATATCGAAAAGTGACTGATGACAAGTTTGTAGATTTTCTAAGGGCGCAATTTTAGATAATTCAGTTTTTTTGTATCTTCCATACATTGGCCGAAAAATGGAATTTTTTAGTTTTCATTAGTTTTTGTATGATCTATATTTGAAGTTTCAACTTTTCGACAAAATTCAAATATTTCTCATAATAATCTTGCCGTGCTTTAAAAAATAAACGTTTTTCTTTTCTTGACTTTTTTCCATATCATGCGTTGTTTAGCTTAAAATTTTCATTTTGGTTTGTTTTTTTGGATTTTAAAAATGCTATAACTCTCATTAGAATGAGAATGTAAAAAATATTAAAAATCTACTGAAAGTGAGATTCGAACGCGCAACCTTACGATTATCAGTCAATCGCTCTACCAGGAAGCTGCCGACGCTTCGAACTACTTTTACACCAGCTCAATGACCATCCGTTCGCTTGTTTTAAAATGTATTTTTTAAAAAATGGTTGAAAATTGCGTTTAATTGATTTTTTTCAGAAAACCTCTGGCACGTACCTATCTCCGAGGTGACCCGAGCAGAAATTCCAACATGGATCTGATCGGGGCCTGCTCGGGCTGAATTTAGCCCAAATCCGGCTATTTGGATGGGGCCAGACCGGTGTGGCCCCAATTGGGCCCAAATTAATTTATTTTTATTATTCCTAATTAAAAGGCAGTTTAAAATAACACAATATTAAAATCATGTATATTACATTTTAAGCTGAAATTTCGTTTAAAAATCAGGTTACCAAGCTGATCACGATATAAATACATTGGGGTATGTAAGATTAGAAACAAAATGTTTTTTAAACCACTTATGTGCAGCAAACTGAAAAAGTCGAAAGACGCAATATAGCAGCCAAAATTTATTTATGATAAGCTATTTAAGTATTTAACAATATATTTTTGCTTTAATTTTATTCATAATGTTGCACTGGCTCTTTAAGTTCTTTTTACAAAATCGACTATACTACAATGAGAAGGTTGTAATCATACCGATTATATCATATTACCTAAAAATACCTGAAAATAAATATGCGTATGACCTTATTGTTGATCTAATTCGTTTTCATATTTAACACAATAAATATTACTTCTGCTTCTTTTCTTATAAATAAATAACCACATTTCGCGGTTAGGTATCATCTTAACATACTTGATAAATTTACCTACTATATAGTCTTCAATACGTAACTCGGGAATATTTTGAAGTATACGATGCCTATGCACTCGTCTTGTGCTCGCGTTTGGAATTTTTCTTCATTTATTTGATAACTTTTGCAATTATTGATTAAAATATTTTTGACGTTTGCAGTTTGCATTGTAATTTGGGAGAAATGGGGTACCATCTGCTGTCAAGAGTGGCTGTCAAGCCGGGGTCTGTAGGGGGTCAAATTTAAAATCCACAAAATTGTGTGCCCGATCTGGCTCAAGTCGGACATAAGGCAAATATTTGGCAATTTCTGCACGGGGTGTATCCATTCAAACAATAAAAGCGTACCTAAAGGTCCCCTTGTTAAATCGTTTAATTTAATTTGTAAATATTAGTATTGACATTTTTGCATGTATATTTTTAATTGGATACAAATTATTGGTTATTATTTTGTTATTACGCCACTAAGCCGTCTCCTTTGAGGTAGGTGTGACTCTCTCGGTAGGAAAGGACGTAATGTGAGGAAGGGACTACAGAAATTTTTAATGGATCTAGAATTCTCATGTTATTTATTTAAATAACACGTTCGTCCCGCAACACTGCTCCGACCCAGGTTGCTGATCTCTCTCTTTAGCAATCACCCCAAGTGAAGATCCTCATAAAGTCGTTTGGATACATAAATTAAGTAAATTTGGAAACAAAGAGTACTTTTTTATACATGAACAATATACCTCATAATAGTTACCATCCAGGCTACTATGATCGATATCCTGCGCATTACGCAAGACAGAACTAAGCAGAAGTCCTGAAATGATCTTCTGTTGTTCATTTATTCCGTTATAAATATATTTTGTAACTTCTTCGCATGTCCCAAGTAAGAGGCCCATCTGAGACTTTTCGTGGAAACGCCCATGTATGAAGCTTAGAAGCTATCTCGAAGAAGTATATGAACGAACTCCATTTACTGGATCGTAACGGGCGTGGTAAGCGACATCAATGGCGTTCACCCGAATGAGGGAGGTCTTTTCACCGTACATAAATACCTCGTTCTCCTTTCAACCCCTAAAATGCCGTCCATATAGGCAAGCCCACATGCACATCCCCTTCTCCAAAGCACAATTCTTCTCTTTCATATCTCACTATATATCATGTTACTTTTTACGGAAGAATATATGAATGCAAAAAATTAATGGATAAAGTGAAAACAATTTTGTTATTTAAAAAAATTCTTTCGATTATATTTCTATCTAAATGATGTTCATTTTGTTTCGTGTGATGCAGCATGATGGGGCTGCACCGATATTAATTGAAAGACCCTTGCATATGGTATTTTCCAACTGAATAGTGTAAAAATGTTTCGACTTGAGTTGTACTCGCTTCGAATTCAAGCCGGCTCTTAGTCGAGTCATTTGATACTTTGATCCGGCAATGTTTGGAGAAGCAAATTTCTTTCTCTTACGTACTTCACTTGAGGGTGCATAATTAGAGGTCAGGTTTTGCGACAACAACTTTGTTCCGCAGCATGAAAATTTCATTTTAAAAATGTGCAAAATTGCCATATATCAGTGGATTGTTGCTTTCCTATACACTCAAGAGTTAGACGTGTTCTCACTTAAACTGAGTTCGGTAAAATTGTGTTTAAAAATCGCCAAATCGTTATATCTGAAAATGGTCAACGGAACAATTAAAGAAGACATAGTTATGTGTAATTGAAAAAAAAACATTGTTCGAACTCTAGCAGGTCGCCAGATAAGAAGTGCTCGAGGAGTCGACCAAACTGAGAAAAATTCTTGTTTGTATCAAACAAATATTGTTTGAATCGAATAAATTATTTCTTAAATATGGGGTCAAATAAATGTTTGTTTTATTTACTTAAATTTATGGTTATTCCTTCTTTGTTTGGTTCAAATAAACTTTGGGTTTCTATAAATAAATCTCTGGTTTAAATTAAGTAAAGTCGTGGTTTACATTGAATATATATTTTTCAAATTAATTATATAGATTTTGTTCAAGTGAAATATATATTTTTTACATTTAATTGCAAAATAAAGCTGTCTTTACAAAAATAATGTATTCAATGTTATTCAAACCGAATGCTGAATTCTGATTAGTTTTTAATTCTGTTCTTCTCATTTCTGAATTAAACGATCATAAATTAGAATAATGAGAAATGACCAGAGTTAGACATTTGAATTTAATATATATATATATATATATATATATATATATATATATATATATATTTGAAGGTTCGAGAGGCAAATTTTGTCAAATTTAGAAACCGCAAAGAAATCCAATTTTCAAATTTTAAAAATGAGAATTAAGATTGCAGGTGTTACGTTAAATTTAACCAAATTTGACCCTCGGACTTAAAAAAATCATCCTCTATTTTTATACCTTATAGCAATTTCCTAAAAAAAATTTGTAAATTCAAAATTCGATTTTTGAGAAAACTTTTTGTATTTTCTCAAATACTTTGCAAAAGAAAATAATGCTATATCAATAAATATTTTTTTAAACATTATTTTTATATTAAATTCAAACCATAATTTTAGAAACTTTAAACTTTACAAATAATTAAAAAAAAAGATTTCATTATTTTATTTGTAATCAAAAAAGCCTATTTAGAAAAAAATTGCAATTGTTTACATTCGGAAAGTTTGCTATTCGGGAATTTTGAAATTCGGATATTTTATAATTTGACAATTTTCTGTTGGGAATTTTCCTATTCGGTAATATTACTAACTGCCGGGAATTTTATTATTTGGGAATTTTCTAATTCGTTAATATTATAAACTGCCAGGAATTTTATTTTTGGAGAATTTTCTAATTCGTTTATATCATAAAATTGCCGGGAATTTTGCTTATCGGCAATTTTTCGATTCAAGAATTATATTATTTGGAAATTTTTTAATTCTTGTAATTTTATTTTTTTTCAATTTTTTTATTCGTGAATTTTATTATTTGGGAATTCTACACTGTCGAGAATTTTTTTTTTCGGTATTTTTCAGTCGCCCTGAAATTTAAATAATCTGACTCTTTTAAAAAAAAATACAATTAATTGCTTAAACTTAGTAAAATACTGATTTTTCTCTAAAAACTAAATAGGTACGTTTCGAGAAAAGAAAATTAATTCTCATTCACATAAAAATTCTTTTTAGCAAAATAGTTATTCATTAGTTATTATTTTAGCTGAAATAATTTGTAATATTTGTGATGTTTCTTTCTAGAATCAGGCTGGCGACGTTTCAGTTCCAGAGTTCGTCCGTCTCCCATTGAAATCAGAATTCTTCTGATTCAAGATCCATTTTTTCGAGATAGAGTTCTAACATTATTACCAGGAGAACATTTCGATGTGGGATTAGATCAAAATCACGAGTACATAATTGGATTAATCATGAATGGAATTTTGTTTCCATTTATGGCTCCTATTTCAAATAGCGCTCATGAAGACCCTATCTATAAAAGAATTAAATTATACTTAAATTCACGCACCCTAGATGGAGGTGTACCAATACCACTTACTGATCCATTAAATGATCGATTTTTTAAATCTTTCGGACCACGAAACAGAATTCTTGCCCGGTTAGTAGAATAATTTGAACTAATTGTATGATGATAAGGAAATCTGTTTTTCAAATTATAAAAAGAAACTGGTTTTTAATCCATGTGGAAGCAAGCTTTCCGGCACATTTCAATCATCCTACAGTAATCTAATTGAGGATTTTTTTATCTGTGTTTGTAAAATCTACTGTTTTTACTAAAATTCAGAAGAAAAATATGTAATAAATATGATTAGAAGTACGAAATCTTTTAGAAATGGTTTGAAACTTTTTTTAACCTTTTTAGTTTGTACAAAATTTTCTGAAAAAATTTTAATACAAATTTTGTCAGGAATTCTAAGGGCTTTTTTATTGTCTTAAATCCTTTAAAAGTCGTTAATAATTTAAGAATAGTACACTGTTAAAAACGTTCGGAAACCTGCAACACTTCTACAAGACTTCTATAATACAAGAATAAGGTTCACCGAATTCAAGGAATTCACGAAATTCATGGAATTCGCAGAATTCGTGAAATTCACGAAATTCATGGAATTTACGGAAATTATGAAATTCACAGAATTGATGGAATTTACGGAAATCATGGAATTCATGGAATTCATGGAATTCATGGAATTCATGGAATTCATGGAATTCATGGAATTCACGGAATTCACGGAATTTATGGAACTCATAGAATTCACGGAATTCATTAAATTCGCGGAATTCATTAAATTCATGAAAGTCAAAGAATTAAAGAAATTTGCAGTAATCGTGGAATTTACCGAAATTGTGATATTCACCTATTTCCTAGAATTTATGTAATACACGGAATTCACGAAATTCGTGGAATCCGCTGGATTGATGCAATGCACGATATTCAATGAATTTAAGGAATTCACGGAACTCACTGAATTCATGGAAGCCAAAGAATTAAAGTGAATCACAGAATCATTGAAATTCATGGAGATATGGAATTCGCGGGATCCATTGAATTGATAGAATTCAGAGAATTCATGGATTATAATGAATTAACAGAATTGCTGTTCTCATGGAATTTACCGAATTTGTGATATTCACGTAATTCCTAGAATTTATGTAATACACGGAATTCGTGAAATCCGCGGGATTTAGGGAATTCACGATAATGAATAAATTCAAGGAATTTACAAGAACAAAAGAATTCACGAAATTCATCGAATTCGTTGAATTCATGGAATTCACGGAATTCATTAAATTCATGGAAGTCGCGGAATCCGTCGAATTTATGGAATTCACAGAATTTGTGGATTGCAAAGAATGAACGAAATCACTGTATTCATGGAATTGACCGAATTTGTGATATTTACGTAATTCCTAGAAATTATGTAATACACGGAATTTAACGAATTCGTGGAATCAGCGGGATTCATAGAATTCAGGATATTTAATGAGATCAAGGAATTCACGGAAACAAAAGAATTCACTGATTTCAAGGAATTCACTAAATTCATGGAATTTTCGAAATACAGAGGAATTCATTAGATTCTTGGAAGTCACGGTATTAAACAAATTTACAGAATTCTTGAAATACACGGAGCAATGGAACTCGCGAAATTCGTTGAATTTATGGAATTTATAGAATTTTATAGAATTTACCGAAGTTGTGATATTTACGTAATTCCTAAAATTTATGTAACACAAGTAATTCACGGAATTCGTAGAATTCATGGAATTCACGAAATTCGTAGAATTCATGGAATTCACGGAATTCATGTAATTGACAGAATTCGTTAAATACATGGAAGTCGAGAAATTAAAGAAATCTATAGAATTGTTGACTTTCACGAATGCACGGAATTCGCGGAATGCAAGAAATTAACGGGATTGCTATAATCATGGAATTGGCCGAGTTTGTGACATTCACGTTATTCTCATAATTTATGTAACTCGCGGAATTTATGTAACTCAAGAAATTCCTGAAAACAAAAGAATTCATTCTTCACTTAATGGAATTCAAGAAATTCCCGAACCTAATGGAATTCAAGGAATTCACGAATTCAATGTAATTGAAGGAATTAATAAAATTCGTGAAAGCCCATCAGACGCATGTATTTCATGAATTCCTTGAATTCTACGAATTCTACGAAGTCTATGAATTTCACGAATTACATTAATTCGTTGCACACCGTAAATTGCTTGATTTCCGTGAATTCATTCAATTTCAGAAATTCTTTGAAACTTGTGAAATCCTTTAATTCCGTTTATTACCTGAATTCGTAAGATTCCTTAAATTCTGTGAATTCTATGAATTTCGTCAGAAAATTTCTTTGTTCCCCGGAAACAGGTGTCCTGAGAAATCTTATAAATTTTATTTTAATTTTTCGTTTAAATAGTTGTCCAGTTAGTGACTATTGGTGTTTAAGATTTAGAAACTACAATATTTTGTATTGTAGCATTACCTTGCTTGCTTTGGATTCTATAAATTCCGCAAATTCCTTTAATTTATTGAATTCCGTGAATCCCGTACATTATGTGTATTTCGTGAATTCCGTAAATGGAATGAATTTCGAGAATTCATGAATTTCATGCCTTTCATGCATTTTGCGAGTTCCACCAATTCTATAAACTTCATGAATTCAGCAAATCAAAGAAGTTCCGTGATTGCAGTGCATTTTTTAAATTTCATGATTTCAGAATGCCTGGAATTCCACAAATTCCGTGAATTCTATAACTTTCGTGAATCTATTTAATTCCATGAATTCTTCGAATTCCTAGAATTTTTTGAATTCTATTGATACTGTGAATTTTATAAATATTATAATTTCAGCAAATTTCTTCAATTTCATGAATTTCGCGATTTCCTGGAATTCCTTTAGGTCATTGAATTCTATGAGTTCTACGAAATCAGTGACTTTTGTGAATTTCATCAATTCGGCGAATTCCATAGATTTCGGCAATTACTTTATTTCCATCAATTCCGTGAATTTCATAAATTTTATAAAGTTCGTAAATTCCTGGAATTCGGTGAATTCCATTATTTTCGTGATTTCCTTGTCTTGTTTAAAAGTTATAGAATTCCAACAATTTTAAACAGTGTGATTTACAGTAATTTTGAGGGTCATTTATTTTAAGTTTACAGTTAAATATGGTAAATTTCTAGAAATTCCCCAACATTAAATTTTTAACATTTTTATGAATTTTCGAAAATTGAGGCTCCTGATTCTATAGTCCGTTATAGAATTGGTGACTTAGGAGTAGGGAGGCCTCTTAGAATAACATTCTATTGTGATTTATGGTTGAAATATGGATCTTTTTATCGTACAGGATTAATTTTTAGTTTAAATTTTTTTTAAATATGTCATTAAATAGTTTGGAAGATTTGAAGTGAACTTTCTTAATTTTCCAGAATTAAAAAAACTTAGTTAAAAAATGCAAGAAAGGCATACAAAGAATTTAAAAAATTTTTAAACCTCCCAAAAAATCCAGAAAATTTTAAGACAATTTTTACATTTTTGATTATTTTATAAAATTTTGGAAAATATCCGAAAATTTATACTTGTTTAGTTGCATCAAATTATTTCTTTTTTAGTTCAGTGTTTTCATAAATTTAATAAAAAAAATCGAAGCGTTGGCTTTAATTAGGGTTTGTCATGAAAAGACTAATAAATTCATGTGTATTTTAATGACCAATATTCAGTCATGTAATTGTAAAAAATAAACTATGTTATTTTTATTCTGCAATTCATGATTATACATTACTTTTCAATTATCCTATTATTCTTAATTAAAAGTGCTATATTGTGTATGTTCTTTTTTGTTTATCATAAAAAATGACAACCTGAAATAGAATAGAAAATAAGGTTTTTTTTTAAATCCGCTAATGGCTAGTATGCATCAGAAAGGCTTCTAATGAATATTCATCACAAGAAGAAAAATGTTTGGTTGACCTAACAAAAGTTTGATTGTCTCAACCAAATGCTTTGGTAACTATAGAAGCAACTAAATCATTTTTTTAGCTAACCAAATTATTTTCGAGTAGCGTTTGGTTTAATCAATTAAAAAGTTTGGTAGGCACCACAAAAATTTGCGATGAACTGAAAAACGCTATTCGCCTAAATTAATTAAGTATTTGTTAGTTAAATACACTGATTTTTGGACATGACGAAAATATTGTAGATTTTACAAAATATTTTCGCTTAACGAACTAAATATTTGTAATCAAAAGAAAATTATGTTTTGTAGTGTGAACCAAACTTTGGAAGACTGAATAGAAAAGAATAAAATATAAAATATTTTCTGTATGAGAAAAAAACAACTGAAAGGACAAAATTTATTGATCCAATGAAATTTCAAAAAGAACTATTTTTTTCAACTATATTTTCTTCAATAGAACTATCAGATAGTATATAGAGTATATACTATAGATAGAATTATCAGCTGCTATCAAAAAAGTGCTTCAAAAAACTATTTCTTTAAACAAAATATGTTTTTTTGTCACTTCAACTATTTTTTTGGTAGTGGCAACCAAATTTTGCTAAGAACAATCAAAACTGCTCAACAAAAATATTTTTTTTCTAGAACCTTTTTTCTCAATTTAGTTGGACACTAAAAAACAATTTTCAAGAAAATGAGCTCTGCTATAAGTATTCTCTATTTCAGTTTAGTAATTTTTAATAATTCTGTTGCTAATTATAATTGCATTTATAATATCAACTGTATTTTGAATTCTTTCGTTTTCATATTCTACACATAGATTAAGGATTTCATTTCGAGTTTTTCTTAATTTGAGCCTTTTTCATGATCATCTGCGTAGGATCGGGAAAAGAATATATATTACCTAAAAAATTCTAATCTCGATCCTCCCCGTAGGGTTGTCAAAAATTAAAATTTTTCGCACATCAAAACTTTTCATACGAACCTCTCTGTACGATCGCAGATTTTCGTACCTTAGGATCAAAGAATTTTTTCGATTTTTTTATTAATTTGGAACTTTTCTTACGATCTTCTCCGTAGGATCAAAATAAGTTTAATCACAGTTTTAGTAATAATATATCTTGATAATTCTCTAATTAGGATCAATGAATTCATCTATTCCTTTCTATTCACAGAATAAGTGCATAGCCGTTAAATTTATTTAACTCAAATTAATTAGGTTACAAATTTTTGTAATCCATTACATTTTAATATATTTTTTGACAAGTTGCACAGGGCTTTGGTGTTGTTAGGTGACTAGGAAAACTTTCCGTGAGTTGGGCAGGTCCACAAGCATTTGGGACCATTTATAAAAGTAGCACAGGACGCTGGAAGAGAGGGAGCTTCTTGTTAGAGAGAGCGTTGGTGAATCTCGGTTGATTCGCAACAAAGTATGATCTTTGGGCGTGTCTTTAGTGGCTCTTGGATGTCGCAGAACAATCTGTCGAAGTTGGATAGGTAAGTTGGATAGTGGTTTTTTTTCCTTAATAACAATCTATAATCGTTCGAAAGGGCATTGCTGAATCGCAGATGACTTGGGACAATAAATGATTGTTACAGTGGGTGTTGGTGGTTCTTTAGTGTCTCAGGACCACTCATAAAATTTAAACAGGTCGTTTATTGATTTTGATCACCTAAGGACAATTTATGGTTCTAAGACAAGGCGCAGGTGGTTTTTGTTTTCCTGAGGACATTTTATGATTTTTTAAGAAAGCGCTGATGTTTCTTGGATTATTCAGGACAGTTTGTGGTTATTGACCGATCGTGAGTGGTTCTTAGGAGTCATAGAAGAATTTTTTGTAACTATGGAGGCCGCTTGTGGTTTTCGGTTTTCTCAAGGACCATTTATAATTGTCAGACAGGACTTTGGTTGCTTTTGAGTAAGTTCCAACAATTAATTATTTTTAGAAATGACGTTGTTAGTTTCGGGGCTCTTAAGGAACATTCATGTAAGTTGGACTAGATGTCAGTGGTGTTTTGTGTTCAATGACAATTTATAATTGTTGGATAGGACCTGTTAGACAGGTACTTGTTGGTTCTTGGGTGCTTTGGGATAATTGAGGATTATTGAAGAGGGTACTGTTGGTTCTTGAGTTCTTTAGGACAATTTCTGATAGCTGGCTAGGGCCTTGGTGGTTTTTGGTGGCTTTAGGAAAAATTAAGATTTTTATACATCTCATTGGTGCTTTTTGAGTGACTTATGACAATTAATGATTGTTCTGCAGGGCATTAGTGGTTTTCGGTTTCGTGAGGACAATTTATACTTGTTGGACATGATTTTGGTAGTTTTTAGGTTCCTATAAGGACAAATTATTAGAGTTCGACAGGGCTTTCGCGGTTTTTGATTACCTAAGTAGAGTTTTTGTTTGCTGGACAAAGCACTTGCTGCTTCTTGGCTCCCTCAGGACAATTTACTGAAGTTGGACTGAGCACCAGTAGTTTTTGTTTTACGATCGACAATTCCTAATTGCTATACATGGCCTTAATGGTTGCAAGTGCAGTTGTATCATATAGGCTTGCTAGACAGTTAGCTTGTGGTTCTTGGATGACTCAGGACAAATAATTGACGTTAGAAGCGCTTAGAGTTTATGGTTCTCTAAGGACAATTTATGATAGTTAGACAGGGTCTGTCTAGTTCTCTTGTGTTGCTTTTTCATGGGTGACTTGGTAAATTAATTATTGTTTTTCCGGGAGTTGGCGATTTTTAAGTGACATGAGCCAATTAACGATTGTTAGAAAGCACATTCCTGGTTCAAGGGTTTTTAAGGACAATTCATTGAACTTGGACAAAGCGTTGGCAGCTTCCGGTTTTTAAAGAACAATTTTTAATTTTTGAACAGAAAGTTGGCGGTTTTCAGGTGACTTGTCACTATTAATGATTGTTAGTGAGGATTTTTGTCGTACTCAGGTGCCTAAGGACAATTCATTGAAGTTTGAGAGGGCATAACTGGTTTTTGATTACCTAAGGACAAGTTTCTACTGAAAAGGGCACTTATTTGTTTTTTGGGTTACTCAGGAACATTTATTGTAGTTAAAATAAGGGTTAGGTGTTTTTGGTAGCTGATCAACCAATTATGATCGCTAGACAGAGCGTTGATAATTCTTGAGTGCTTTCCGGTAATTTAGAAACATTGGATAGGGTGCTGATGGTTCTTGGGTGCCTTGATGCTACTATGATGGTGAAACGTGTTTACGAATATCCACCATTAATCTCTAATAAACAAGTTTTATAAGAAGGTTCTTATTATTTGCATTAAATGAAGACTGTGTTGGGTATACTCTGTTATAACATAATTTTAAAGAAGTTTCTAGATATCCGATACTTAGCCTAGGGAGCGTTCACGTATTACGTAACGCGCATAAGGGGGGAGGGGGTCTGCTACAGCGCAGCGCCTATATTAAAGTTACATACATTTACTATAGAAAAGGCGTTACCTAGAAGGGGGGGGGGTCAAAACTGGCAGGAAAATGCGTTACGTAATATGTGAACGCTCCCCAACAGAAAACCTCAGTAGCAGAAGACAATTTTGTAACAGTTTTAACTTCATTTAGTTAATAATAAGAAAATGTAAACCTGTTAAAGAAATTACGTCACAAAGGTCAACAAAAATCCTCGATATAATTTAATATTGCGTTAGAACTTAAAAACGTTGGATAATTTTTTTTTCTAAATTATCCAACCAGTTGTGCCTTGTTTTCGCCAAATTCTTCAACACAGCTGAAATTATATCGAACTTCAGAAGTGAAATGTCAAAAGAGAAAGCTTTTAATCATATATTACAATTTAAAAACAGAATATACATAAAAATAAGCTTCCTTATTTTTAGAAGAATCCAAAATTGCGACAAACTGTTTGGGCCGAAAATTGAAAATTTTTTTTTTATTTTGCATTCAAAATTATAAAAGCGATTTTTGTTCTCTTTTAAATCTAAAAGAAGCCTGTATTATGTCTTACGTTTTTCGATTTGCTTAAAAATCTTAAATAATTTTTCTGTCAATGTAATACAGTTAAACCTTTAACAAAATGTTTAAAAATGTTCCCTGAAATTAATTTTTTAAAAGACTAATTTATTTCAAATATTTCAAGAAGCATTTGGAAAATTCTTTATTATCTTTGACCTTTTGAAACTCCAGCAAGGCCTCAAGAACTTATTTCAAGGCTTAGGTACCCGTGGACAATTTCCGATTTCGTGTTTTCCACGGACAACTTTAAAGAGCTGGAAAGAGTGGTAGAGGTCCCCATAGAAAATTTTCAAAAGTTGGCGAAAACGCTTGAATTTTTCGCGTGTCAAAGGACAACATAGGCATATTAATATATTAGGTCGAACTATTTCTCTTTGCACACATAGGCAATACTCATGAAAGTCCAAAAGAGAATTGGTGGTTCTTGGATGCATTTGGACAAATTATGATTGTTGTATAAGGCATTTGCAATATAAGGTTGTCTTAACAAATTTTTTGAAGGTGGATAGGGAGTTAGTTGCTTGGGAAAAAAGTGTGGTTAGTTGGGTGCTCTTGGACATCATATGATTGTTAGTCAGGTCTTTCGTGTTTCTCGGGTGCCTAATGACAATCTATTATAGTTTTCCAGGGCCTTTGTGTTTTTTCGTTGCCTAAGGATGATCTATGATTGTGGGGTGAGGCGTTAATGACTTTTGGTAACTTGGAACAATTTGTGGTTGAGTGATAGCTTTAGTGATTCTTGGGTATCATAGGATCATGTATTTGAGTTAAAAAAGGTCTTAATTATTTTTGTTTATCTTACGAAAATTGATGATTGTTTAACATTGCGCGAGTAGTTCTTAAGGGCTATGGCACTGTTAAAATATGATGGAGAGGGCAATGGGAGCACTAAGGTGCTTTGAGACAATGTGTGATTGTTACACATAGTGTTGGTTTTTCTTGAGCACCTAAGGAAAATTGATTAAACCTAAACAGGTTATGCGTGATTCATGGTTGCTCAAGAACAATTTGTAATTTCCGGAAAGGGCGTTGGTGATTTTTGAGTGCCTGATGTCAAATGATGCATGTTTCCCAGAGATTAAGTGGTTTTTCGTTATCTCATGACAATTTAGGATCGTTGGACATTTCGTAAGTGGTTCTTAGGTGCTATAAGACAATTTACAGTGTTTGGGCAGGGCAGTGGTAATACTAAGATGGACAATTTGTGATGGATGACAAGCTGCTGGTGTTTCTTGTGTACCTTAGGACAATTGAATCAAGTTGAAAAAGGCGTTAGTGGTTTTTCTTTACGTTAGGACAATTTTCAAATATCGGAAATGGTCTTGGGTGTCTGAGGACAATTTCCTAAAGCTAAACATGGTGTTTGTGGTTCTTAGTTGCCTAAGAATAATTTATTATTGTTGGGTATATCCTTGATGTATTTAGGTAACTTGAAATAATTTGTAATTGTTAGCCAAGACGCTGGTGGTTCTTAAGTTATTTATTACAATTTATGATGCCGTTTATTCTTGGGTATTCTAGGATTCTTTGGTGGTTGGGGTAGCTTGTATTGTTACACATGATTGTTAAACAGCGATTTGGTGATTTGGTAATTGTTGGATGCCTTAGGACAGATGGTTGAAGTAGAACAGATCATTAGTGCTTTTTGGTGACCCTATGTAAATCTATTATTGCTGGAGAAGGCTCTGTTGGTTATCAAGTGATTTGCAACAAATCTTGGATGTTGGACGAGCATTATTGGTATCTGATTGCCTAAGTGCAATTTATTTTTATTTGGACAGTGCGTTGGTGCTTCTTCGTTGCTTTGGGACAATGTATGATAGTTAGATAATCATTTGCTGGTTTTCGGTTGCCTTAAGACAGTTTATGGATGTGGGCTGGATGGTAATGATTCTCGGGTAACTTGGGACCATTTGTGGTTGTTGGACAGCGCGTTGATGATCTTGAGTATTCTAGGATTCTTAGGTGGTTTGGGTAGCTTATATTTCTATACGTGTTGTTGGTGAATCTGGTGACCTAAAAAGAAAATTTATTCCATTTAGAGAGGGTATTAGTTGTTTATCGCTGCTGAAGGACAATTCATGCTTGCTGAACAGGGCGTTGATAGTTCTTACACGGAGAAAAATGGAAGGTCAGTTTGGCATTTTATATCCTTAGGACAATTTAATAAAGTTGAAAAAGGTGTTGGTCGTTTTGATTTACCTAAGGGCAATAT
>JAAAKG020072633.1:0-17226 GCA_010014905.2 Druon quercuslanigerum
TCGTCAGATTTATTAAAATTCTAGTTGATAAGAATTTAAAAAAAAAAAAAAAACTGTTCATAATTTCTTTATTCTTTAATATAGGGCTGATTCTGAATTAAAATTATTGTGAATAATTAAAAAAACAATGAATAATTTAAAAAATTTACAATAGCTTGAAATAAAAATTATTGATGAGCAGAATCAAAAGTATAAGAGAGGACCACCAAATAATTAAAATAATTTAATAGAATATCAAATTTATTTCATTTAAGACAATTTACTTCATGCAGTCTATCCCCTTTGACCAATTAAAGTCTTAATTTTTGGGAAAGCATTTTTAATTTAAACCATTTTGAAAAAAATAAAACTTATACAAATTAGATTAGATACATAAAATGATTAGATGATTAGAATTAGATACATAAAATTGCTGATTGTAACATCTTTTTATTTAAGATAATTAATTTTTGAACGATGCGCAATTTAAAATATAATGTCGTCAAAATTTCGTAAAATTCAAGTTCTAAGATGGAAAATGATAAGGAATAGACTAATTTATAGTATTTTAAATTAATTTTTGTGTGTACAGAGCCCCAATCAAGCACCAGCTATGTGCGTGGCCTATTCGGTCCTGTTTCAACGAAGTAGGCGAGCAGCAGACCGGCCGAGAACCGAGATCGCCGACTAAAACTCAACTCAGATACGCTTGAACATTTTTAATCGTATCTCAGGAACCGATTAAGATTTTTTAAGTTATTTTGGATTAAATTAAAGATAAAATTTCAGGCTCTAATTCGTGTAATTTTCAGATTTTTCCAACATATTTCCTAGGTCATGCTAAAAGTTGAAGTCAAGGTACAAATTTTTAGAAAATGTAGAATATTTTTTAAACTTATCACGTGCTATATTCTTTTCAGCAGATCAAAAAAAAAATCTGTTTGACATTTCTGTACGTGGAATATCATAGGCTTTTCAACTGTTTTTTTAAAAATGCTCTATCATTTTTTTTCGCTGAGTTATCGTGGTTCAAAGCCAGAAGTGATTTTTAATAGAGCTTGCGTCAATCGATCTCCTAATTTCCGACGGTAGTGTATATGCGTCATTACCCGTTTACTGGTTAACACTAAATTTTCGGTTCTGATTTGTTAAAACATTTTGTTTCCCCATTATCATTTCACGGAAAACATACATAGGTACTCAGCTATCGATCAGGTTCATATCGCACACATGCTCGGCTAGGTACCTACCAACCAATGTTCCATTAGAGTTAGGAAATGAGATTACCACGGTTGCAATGAATCCCATCCGCTACAGGTGGGATGACTCAACTTCAGTTCTCATTTTTGAAAACTAAGAACTTAATAGTTTCCATTAATTGCAACTGAAATAACTGACAAATGTTTTTCTATCGTTCACAAATTATTTTTGTCAATACAAAGATTTTTTTCTTTTATTTTTTAACGAAATTTGGATTTTTTTTCAAATTTCAATAGATACATTTTATGGTGGTTGTTTAAATTTGGCCTTTGGATTCTTTGTTTTATTTTCAGGAATTTTGCATCACATTAACTTGATTATTAGACGCTACATAGGATTTCAAATTTAATTTTAATCTCATTAAAATTTTTTTAATTTTAACAATAAAAATGTATTGTTTAAACAATTATCTCTGCTAACTTAAGTTAAATATTACCTTTTTCTAATTTAAAATGTTGTGCATAAGTAGCAAAAATATATCTAGTGCCAAAAACTCGCTAAACTCAATTTTTAACTTATGGTTTTCTTTTGTGACCTTCTGTAATAGACTTATGTGGGTGATATTTAAAACTTTATTATTAATTTCTATTTTATAGCTGAAGAGAAATGTTAAGTTTTACCTCATTTGACCTAATATGGACGGTTCCGAATAAAACTTTCAAAAGCCTCTTTTTTCTTATGGGCAAAACGTGTTAAAGTTCATCTGGATTGCGGAATCTCTATATACAATTTTTTTTAAGAATTTACATTTTTTTGCTTCAAACAATTTTAGAGGTGATATACATGACAATTAAAAAAAAAGTTTCCAATGCATTTTTGGACGAGCAGGTCATTGGTAACGTGCAAGGCTGTATCAGAATTCGGATGGTAAGTGTTTGTACAGGTATGTAGCTACATTGAATTCTAGCACGGTTGGTAATGACGCATTATCCATTTGCAGAATCACTGCTGAATTTGTTGACAGTTTTGGTATATTTGCAAAACACTCATCTCGAGAGATTGTTCGCACGCAGAAGTATGTACATTCCGAATGAATTGTTTCAATCGGAATACCCACCGCAATTTGACATTTACAGACCAAATTAATTGTGTTTTCAATGGAGATTACTCTAGGATGTCATTATACTGATAGAGTAATGACAATTTAATTAATATAACTAATACTGCTCCTAATTAAACAAAATATCCCATTACTGGAAATCCAATTCCATCTAATTATTGTTGTAGATGGTTATTCAACATTAGAACTGCTAGCGATCTGGCTTAATCTCCACACTAGAGTGACTAGACTTTATTTACGTATAGCAATTTGACAATGCAAGCTTTTTTGTTATTATGGAATTTTTTAATCTTTTCGACCTAGGTTTTCTTTCACACATTGCCAACATTTATGCCTGGGTTTGCCTCGGATTACGCTACCATTCATTTTACCTAAATGTATTTTTCTGGTTCATTGTTCTTCTTTTAATGTTGCATACTGTTTTCTCACCCTTTCTTTCAAACACCATCATTTTTGTTTCATTCACTTCAACCTTCAGGCCCATGTTCTTCCTGCTATAATCCATTCTGCTTAACATTCTGTGAAAGCTTGCGATTGAACGTGCAATAACTTCCTTATCATCTGCACACGCTTACCCACGCACCTTTACTGTCCCGAGATTGACACCTTATTTGTTTAAGAGGGTCATTCTCAAAGATTAATTCATAAATACTTATTTACTATCAAACCCTTAGCAAACGCTTTTTCTAGATAAAAAGGTGCATAGAAAAATGATTTGTTCACTCTTACACTATTTTCTGTGATTTGTCTCAGGCTAAATATCTGATCCACACATAATCTTGGCATAAACTCAAATTGAACCTTTCACCAATTTTCCAAAAAAGTTTCTTAGTTTCTTCAAAATTGATTTGCATTTTCTGCTCTTCCTCCACTTTGATCTTATCCATATTTTTTATATCAAGAATTTTTATTTTTGTCATCCCCATGATTATTTTGTATTCTTACTCTCTCGTGATTGCTAAGGCCTATGATGTTGAAATAAAATTTCTGATGTACGCTTACTTCTTTTCGTTAATAATTTTGCGGATTGTATCATTTAACCTGGCATAACCAGTCATTCTTCCTATAACCGCAGTACCACACACTTCAGCTGAACATCTAAATATATCATATAATATTGCGTATTAGCGCCTTTTCAAGTTGCCCTATCTCTGCTACTTTCTTTAAATGGCATTTGTTTGTCCCTATAATAATTTTCTAATCTAATTCTCTCCTAATTGCTAAGGCCTATATTTTTCAATTTCTCAGATACGTTTAAATTTTTCGTCAATGCCCGTGCAGATTTCATCCTTTCAGCGATCACCACCAGTCATTCTTCCTTCAACCACGATACCACATACTTCAGTCCCACTCCTGAATATACAGGGTGTTCTAGACTCAAGTGTCTGGACTTATTTATCTGTATACAAATTAAAAAAATTAATCGAAAATTCCTTTTCCAAAAATTATTTGAAGTTTTAGTTCTAAAATTATAGAATATTTAGACTGGGCTAATCAGGACCGCGATATAAATAGACGTGCGTTTTTGCGGAAGTCCAGCGTAGTGTTATTGAGAGCGTCGAGGTGGGGGTTACAGGCGGGAGAGCAGCGGTCACTGCACTAAGAGGTATTCCCGATCACACACACGCGACTGTATACCGCGCTCCCGATTTGTCAAGCTTAAATCTTTTGTATCTCAAAAACTAAAGCTTTAACCGGTTTTTGGAAAAGGACTTTTCCATTTATTTTTAAAATTTGTATGCAATCATATAAGTCAAGACACTTGAGTCTGGGACACCCTATATAATATTGCATATTAGCGCCTCCCAAGTTACCCTATCTATGCGTTCGTATATCTTATTCTGAAAAGCCATTTGCACTTCCGGTTTCTGTAAATTCGCAATTTTTATTCGCGCCTGTTTCATTTTTTTCCTCTCTATTCTAGAACTAAGTACTTATCTGAGACTAAGCGGTAATGATTGGTTTTACATGCAGAACCCCTCAGAAGCCTTCTATCTTGAGTAGCTCTATCATTCTTTCGTCAGCCACAACAAAGTTCAATTTCATTTAATTCTTTGGGTTTAAAAACAAATTTCAATTCACTTAAACCCTGTTAAACTTTTCCTGATTTTCCTCCCTCACAGTTTATTCTTTTCAATGGAAATTTTTTGATTCCTAATATTGTTCAATCGTATTCTTTCAAAATCTTATGAATTTTAATAACTTTGTCATATTTCCCTTTAATTTGTTCTATATTAACTCAAATTTCACTATGAAATATACTTAGAAAAAAAAACACTGAGAAGAGATAGTTGGGTCTATCCATATTATGAGGAAGATGATAACAATCGTGTATTTGTTACGTACCGAATTTATTAAATAGGTTTATATTATTATCTTAACCCTAGCCACAGGTTAATTTTATTGCTCAAGTCAATAGAATTTTTCAGTTCAGAATATTAAATTATTTCCGTTTAAACTCTTTATTTAATAATAAATAAAACAATTGAGGATCGTTTTGATGTTTTCACTTGGTTTTACAAGGTTATAAAATTTAGAAAAGAATCTGTATACATTAATTTAATTAGCATTTGATATAAAAGTTTTATTTTAGAAAATAAACGGTTTTTTATACGCAAATAGACATTTAATGTTATGGTTAATTAGAATTTTGTGTAAAATATTCTGCTCTGTAATATTGCATATTGCCAGACCCAACTTGCTTTTGGCATTCGTATTTGGTTATAGAAATATTTTGATTATTGATATTAGGCTTGATCAAGTTATTTATTTTGCTCTTCATAGACTTTAATTATTTATTAAATTTAATTATTTATCTAATGATTAAATGAACATGAACCCGGGTGTCCGGGTATTAAATCAAAACTTGATCTTCCTCTCACTCTGCATGTAGTTTGCATCAGTTTTATGGACACGTACGCCTTCAAAAGACATACTCATAAAAATAAGGGGTTTGACCATGTATTTTTAATGTAGAAATTGAGGAAGGCGACACGTATTCACATTTTATGGGAACATAACAAAATAAGCTATTACCCTAAAAAAATTCGAAGCTTTTTTAACGACCCTAGGCAACATGATATAATAATGTTATTAGATCAAAAGAACGCACTTTCGCTCTCGTTCACAAGCAGATAATATTGATTAAAATAAATATTTAATAAGTAGAAAAGTTTAGGAATGATGTATTTGGGCTCAATAGTGATGCTACCGACTTTCATAAGAGCGCCACTGTCAGTGTCGAAAAATTTTTGCGTTGTGATTGGGATGAGCCCTAAACTTCTAATTGCTAATGTGGTGCTATTTAGATGGACTAATGTGGTGCTAGTTACAAAAATAACGAAATGATATAGCTCAGGGTCTAAACAAATTCAAATATATTATTTCCTAATGCTGTTTTCATTTTACACAAAATTATTCTTTTAGAGGTGTGCACCAAAAACTATAATTGCTAATATGTAGGCTCGAGAAGCCCAGACCGCGCAACTGGATGTATGCGATTTGTCAATCCGACTGGACACTTTCCACAACACCAAAAGACGATCGAGTTTGTAAAATCGCTTCTCTTCACAATAATCCAAAAACGGAGACACACTTAACACTGTGATATGACCACTTATTGAAATTAAAAAAAACACATTGTAGTGGAATATGAATTTTGACTTTAGGGTTTGCAGTATTCATTCCATACGCGGCACGACTTAAACTTGTGTGTCAATTTGGAGGTTAAACGATGCATTAAGATTCAGATTTTCCAAAATGACTACCTGTGTCTGACCTGAAAGTCAAAATTAAACAAAGCAGAAAAAAGGGAAAGTCGCTTGGCTGACCGAGCAGTCCATCGAATCAATTGCACTTTTGTTTTTCATCAACATTCGAAAGTGTTCGAGCGACAGACTCTACGAAAGGTAATCGCGCGGATCAATATCGTCAGGGATCAACGATAAGGTACAACAAATAACAACAACCAAATGGACACACAGGCCCTAAAGTTGTCCTATGAACGTTTTTTTCACTTACGTCTTGAGGACCTTTTAAGGACATGAAAGGATCCAAAGGATGTCCAAAAGACGTCAAGTTACATGGCATAGAGGTGCATTCTAAGAATGTCTTTAGGATGTCCCGCTGCTCACTCGGAAAACATTTTAGCAATAGCAAATATTTCCCAGTTAGTAGATCGATTAAAGATTCTGAACCGGTAACATCGAGAGACATATTTGAAACGATTTGAAGTCGAAGTAAAAAATTCAAACAAGTAATTACCCTTGAAAGTCAGCAGTGAATTTTAATACTACTCGCGCTTGTCGCACCGAAAATGTTTAACAGTATGTGGATACTCTCCTCTACTAATCGTAGTTTGTTCCCACAGGAAATGTTTCATTATATCTAGAAATGATCTCACCTCTCGTTATCATCAGCAAACTTGGAAAGCTGAAACTCTCCTTGTTTCATTCAAGCCTCAAAACCATAATGGACATATACTCGCAGTTAGGGAAATGTTCATCATACACGTATATGAAACGGGCGTCACCCTCCGAGCCGCTTTCGCAGTCAGTAAATTTCTAATGCCGAATCACGGGACCATTAGTACTTCTCGCAAAAGTTACGTGTTTGCAAACGACAGAACGTCCCCAGCAGTTATGTGTTTCAGAAGCACCTAAATACAGATTCATTCCTTTGAGTCTGAAACTGTTGGTGAAAATTCTGGACATGAAGGGCGGGTCGCTAATAATTTATTTGGCCAAACTTCGCAGTGCAAAAGAATGATTTTCTGAATTCAGAATTTCCAAAACTTTTTAGACAGGTCACGAGATCTCAAGATATTTCATAGTTTTTAAAGATTCGAAGAGTTTTAAGAAATTACCTAGTACAATTGCAGATAGGCTTTAAGGAATCAGGGATTGTAATGCAAAGGATTTTAATGGGATTTTGATAATAACAAGGAATTTGAAGAGATTTAAGAGGATTTTAAAAGGTTTTCAAATATTTGGAAGTATTTTAAGAAACAAAATGAGGTTTTTATGATAACGCGGCATTTAATAGGATTTAAAGAATCTCTAAAAGATTTAAAGTATATTCACGAATTTTGAAGAATCTTGTCAGATTTCAAAATATTTACTCAAATGTCAAAGTATTTATAAATATTGTAATACAATTTAAAAAAATCCAAGGAGTTTTAATGATTAGAAAGAATTTGAATATATTGTAAATAATTTCAAGAAATTGGAATGGTTCCACTAGATTTGAAAGATTTCAATGAAATTTAAAGGGATTTTGAAAATTTCACGAAATCTCAAACTTTGAAATATTTTGCGGAATCTTAAGGATATTTGACGATATTTAGATATTTTAAGGGATTTCCGAGGATCATTAAAGATTTCTATGGGATTTTGAAGATTTCAAGATATGTTAAGGATTTTGAGGGTTTAAAAAAATTTAAGAAACCTAAGGAGATTGCAAAATAAGTTACTGGATTTTAAATGATTTCAGGGTATCTCAAAGTATTTTTACCTGTTTAAAGAATATTGGGAAATTTTAATAAGGCTTCGTAGGTTTCAAAGGATTCAAAGACATTTAAAAAGATGTGCAAATATTTAAAAGGAATTTAAAGGATTTTAATGTAATTTAAAAGGCAAAACGCAATTCAAAGGTTTCAGTGGATACTGTAAGATTTCGAAATATTTCACGGAATTTCAATAATTTTGACTAATTTTTTATAGTTTTTAAGGCGCTTTTAAGAATTTTGAAGTGTTTTGGATTTTAAAGGAAACGCAATCGTTTTGAAAGGATTTTAAGAGATTTTCTAGAATATCCATAGAAGTAAAAATACTGTGAATAAAGTAGGTGGTTTAAAAATTTTTAAGGCTTTCATAAAAGTTTAAAAGTAAGTACAGAAATTTCAAAGGACTGCACTGATTTCTAGGGATTCTCTAGGTAAGGATTCGTCAGATTTTCTAGACCACCCTCCTCTTTGCTTGCTATCATTTATTACTTTTAACAATTATTTTTACAGAAACAAGTATGTTTTTAGAAAATTAAAATTTTTAATTCTCTCAAATCGTCTTTTGATTGGAATTTTTCTCATATAAAGCACCTTTTGTTGATTTTTTAAGGAATAAGTATATAAGTAGATTATAGTGATTCGTAAATAACATTTTAATATACAGACTTAAACAGACGAATAATGTAGCCATAGTTCAATTATAAAATATTGCTCCAGGCAAGAAATTGGTATCTTGATTTGACTTTGAGGGCTCGTAAAGAATATGCTAAACTTCAAATGACACATGAAGTTGAAAAAAATCCTCGTCTAGAGCACGTAGAAAAGTGTAAATCATTGCTACTAAAATTTCCTGACAAATTCTGAGATTACGTAGTTATTTAAGCTTATCAAGGAAAAAAGGAACAAATAAATATAACGCAATATACTTTGTGTTGAAATATTAATTATGCACGCACTAAGTTCATTGGTTTTTTTGAACTGGTAACTAAAACTGGTAACTTTAAAAGTGATAGTCTAAAAACTGTTTGTTCAGAAACATTATTTAAAATGTAAAAATTCTGTCGTTCAACTTTTCATGATTAATAATAGTTTTATTTAATAAGTTAAAAAATCGGGTAAGGGTTTGGAACCACTCCCTTGGCTTGCGGGTTCGATTTGCGTCTCGCATACTGGAAGAGCCTCGGCAGCCCATAGGGTCAACACTGGATTTGTTCGTCTATGGAGAACCATGGAACAATTACCTCTAGAGAAAACGATTCTCTAAGTACGTAAAGCCGTTAGTAATAATTTCTCATCTTGGTGGTTCAGAACCCACCTTAAACTTTAGGTCTCCCCCTGCCACCCAGTAAATGTTTTTTGAAACAATAATCGTTCCAAATATTTGAAATATCACAAATCAAAGTACAGCTTTGCAATTTCGCATCACGCTTACCCCATCGGTCCTATCAATCTGATAAAATCTTGTAGATTCTGATATTGATACTGAGAAAAGGAAATAAGAGACATTGAGTTCAAATTGCATTTATTTTCCAACCAAATAGAAGTAACCGAAATAGAGAGGAGTGGGATGTAAATCTTATAAGGAAATTTCCTTAGTTTCATCCTAGTAGCGCAAAGTGGTAATTTGATCGATATCTATGCTGAATTCAATACAGAGCGAGATACCGAAGCGAATATCAATGGCGTGCGGATCGAGAGCGTTCTGTAAAAGCGTTATGGAAATAAGGAAGAAAAATTGAGATCAGAACCAACCACCCTTGCTGAATAAGTCTAACTTGGATAGGAATATTTTTGTTTATCTTTGATCGTAGCCAAAGATCTTTTGATCCTACGGAAATCTATAACGTTCTTGAAATAAATTATGGATTTTCCAAAGATTTTTTTAAATGGAGCATTATAAAAAATGAATCCTTTCTTCATAAATTAGAAATACTATGAGGAACTTTTTATTCTTATCACAAAAACTATTGTCACTCTTTAAATATGCGCTATGTATAAAAAAATGGTTGGCAGGACAATTATTTAGTTTATTAAGATCTACCTGTTTTCTGTGCCACATTTTTTTAAAAGGCATATTCGAGGAAAAAATCACTAAAAGTCTTAAGAGAACTGAGGAACTCTGGAATCCTTAGAAATCTTGAAAATCTGAACGCTGCTGAGTTCAGCCGAGTATGATCTCTCCTGGATAGTTCCGGTCGCGAAAAGTTTTGTTTTGTTTCTATAGGAATTCAATTGAGAATGTCTCTTTTATTCAGGGTCTGTTCCATAAGCAATAATACTGGATTTCTATAGTAAAGCGCAAAATGGATGGTTTTGGGTACCATGAACCAAATGCATGCTCATACAGTCGCCTCTAAACATTTGCGGAGTAAATATTTCGCAAAAAGTAAACCCTTCTGGTAGACTTCAACCACGCTTTTAAAATGGACGCAAAACTTCATCGCGCAGTGCTGCTACAGCTTAGGTTCGACTTGAAAATCTTGACAGAAGCCCACAGAAAGGTTTACATCTCGCGCGATATTTACTCCGCAAATGCTCGAAGGTGACTGTTCGAGCTATCGAACCAAAGTTTGCAATGTAGAAGTATAATGTTGGATACCAAGAACCAAATGCATGCTCAAACAGTTGCCTCTAAAGATTTGCGGAGTAAATATTTCACAAAAAGTAAATCCTTTGGCAGACTTCCACCACGCTCTCAAAATAAACGCAAAACTTAACCGCGCAGCGCTGCTGAAGCGTAGATTCGACTTTGAGATCTTGACAGAATCCCACAGAAAGGTTTACTTCTTGAGCGGTATTTACTCCGCAAATGCTCGAAGGCGACTGTTCGAGCTAGCGAACCAAAGTTTGCAATGTAGAAGTATAATGTTGGATACCATGAACCAAATGCATGCTCAAACAGTTGCCTCTAAAGATTTGCGGAGTAAATATTTCACAAAAAGTAAATCCTTTTGGTAGACTTCCACCACGCTCTCAAAATAAATGCAAAACTTAACCGCGCAGCGCTGCTGAAGCGTAGGTTCGACTTTGAGATCTTCACAGAATCCCACAGAAAGGTTTACTTCTTGAGCGGTATTTACTCCGCAAATGCTCGACGGCGACTGTTCGAGCTAGCGACCCAAAGTTTACAATGTAGAAGTACTGCGCTTGCGCTAGCTATGCATAACAGGATCACGGCGCGGCTAATTATTGGCAAAGTTGGGATTACTGCATTTGGTTCCTGACATCCCCCACCACCGGGTTGGCCCGTGAATCCCACTATTGATTCGTCTGGGTCAGAGGTCGGCAAACTTTTTGCTCACTTTTCAGTTAGGGTCAGGTTCGGCTCGCCTTAATTTTTTCCACTGCTTTTCAGTTTATTCATGGAACTCAGTATGATTGAGCTCACTCCGGCAGGGACCTTTTGTCCACAGGCATGTTAAAGTAAGAAAATTTTAAAACTTTTACTTTAATTAATAGCGATTATTTAATTTTAATATTTAATTTAACACTAGATACTTCTAAAAAGTTCAACCTTTATAGTTCTTTATAGACCAGAAAGTAGGTCGTTGTTCGGGCGCAATCGAATTGAACCAATAATCAACCGCCCCCCCCCCTTTCCCTTCTAGATCCGAATTGAGCTAAGCTGTCAGGTAGTAGTTTTCAGTCTTCCTGAATTGAACCAAAAGGGTATGAAAAAGACTTGAGTGCAGCCGCCGAGCCTTGGACTTAAAAAATTTGATATAAAATATTCAATTTTTATTTTAAATATACATTTGATCCATATTTGCCACAATTTAAACTTGGTCAAAATTATTCGAATTTTCTATAATTAAGTAATAATTAAACAATAAAAGTCATGAATATTTAAGGCAACTGTGTAATTAAATAATATGATTTATTGCTTCTCTTTTGTAAATACTTTTTTTATTGTTAAATTACATCTTTCCGGACTTTTCGATAGATATCCGTTTTAATTGATTAAACAATAAAAATAATCTTCTTTACAGCTTGACTTTGACAAAAATAGTTTTTTAGTTGAATTAATCAAAGTTTATAAATAATTTGTTATTTTAGAAGTAATTTTTATAAACAAATATGCATATAAAGTATTTTTGATGGAATAAATCAAGCTTTTTATATGCAATCGATCACATATTACTTAGAAATAAAACCTAAGCATAATATTTGGCCACCAATTAAAATTTGAATATTAGTTAAACTACCTTAATTAACAAATGCACTATTTGCTTATTTCTGGACGTACAAACTTAATTTTTTCGATTCAATTAACCGTAAATAACGAAATTTTAAATCTTTACGAATATTCTGATGCCAGTAAAAAATGTATTATTGTAAATAACAATTGTTTCCACAAATTTGTATCATTTTATGTATTTATAAATAGATTTTTTTAAATTAATTAAAAAATTGTTTAAGATGATACATATTTTTTCTTAAGATTCTTTCATTATTTGTTGAATTAAATAATACAACTCGAAGTAGAGTTTACACTCTGCATTTACACGTATTAAATTTTTTAAAGAAAAACAAAAAAAATTGATTTTCAGAAATTTAGTTAAATAATTCTTAATCTTTATTTCAAGTTTGTTCAAAATAAAGGAGAACAAAGAAAATAAAGAAAGCGATTTTTGCGCCCGTCGTTTTTCTTTATTCTGTATAAATTTTAATTCAAATTTTTCGAACCTTTTCCTCCTTTTTAAAACTTTAATTTTAGGTTTAATTTAAAGAGAAATCTGTTCATTTTTTAAATTAAAAAATCATATTGAAGTTGTAAAAAAAACGTATCGTAAATTCGAGTAAAAAAGTTCAGGCTCCCCGGTTTGAAAGACAGTAAGGCGTTATTCACCGTGACGGTAACCCTTCGCACGATTTCTAGAAAACGAAGAAAAAAATGACAACAAAACTTCCTGTCTGTCTCATACTTGTCGTGTCAGTCAGCAGCCGCTGAAAGTGTTAAGCCCTGATCTAGGCTACAGAAAGTCTGTTATACTACTTTTGGAACTTTAAGAGCGTGACCGCAACCTACAAAAGGTTTACTTCTTGCCCGATATTTATTCCGCAAATTTTCAGAAGCGTCTCTTCGAGCATGCACTGTTTTCCTGACATGCTTTACCGTCAATAAAATAAAATTTGCGCTACACTGCGCAATGATTTTTGTAATCAGCGCGTAAAAATATAAAAGTATAGGAAGCTTAAGAAAATCAGAGGTAAATTCACTTTGAGTTAAATACTATAAACATTAAAAATAACCAAATGAGATAGTTATAATATAACATTTAAATCAAACATCTCTAAAAAATATTGGACGCTGAAGTAAGAAAATGAAATATCACTTGGGCACCACCAATTTTTGGCCCGGCACTGGTCGTTTCTCACAAGCGGTAAGAATTTTTCTGGTAAGTTAATAAGGGCCATTTCGCCTTATTACCGAGTGTGCGATATTATGCGTTAGGGAATCGCGTTACATTATAGTAGTGTTAAGGGGTGTTTCTACCTTGTTGTCTCGAAAAAGTGCTGTTTTTTCTAGAATTCTTTGCGCGGGAAGGATAATAGGTAAAAGGATGAAATTTTAGCAAAGTTGTAGGAAAAAGTTTATTGTAGCTTTACAAAATTTTTTTTGGCGATCCAAATAAAATCTGAAACGCAAAAGGAAAATATTTTCTTAATCTAGACACTTTTCCACATCCGTGGTAGTAGAATTGTGAAAAAAAACTTGAAAAATTCAAAAATTATGAGCTTTTGAAGAAAACAATACGATTTTGGCTATTTTTTCGTTACTAATTATTTTTTAAAATGTTTTTCAGGTTGGTGATTACGATTCTGCTATCAAATTTGCAAAACTAATTTGTTTAAACCATTTTCATGAACAAACTTTTATAACAAATTACATATTTTGCAAGATGCGTATGCTTTCCATAGGTTTTCATGTCAATGATTTTAATGCTGTTACTATTATTTAACTAAAAATTTGATTAAACAATTCTTTTTATAAAAAAAGTTTCAAAATTGCATTTTTTCGACATGTATATGATTTTTATGGTTTAAAGGGTAAGAAATAATAAATATGGCCTTCAATTTGCAAAATTAATTTGTTTAAACAATATTGATAAACAAAATTGTATAACAAATTACATATTTTGCAAGATGCGTGTGATTTCCATAACTTTCGATGTCACTGATATCAAATTTGTTACTATTATTAAAGTAAAAATTTGTTTAAGCAATTGTCTTTATAAAAAATGTTTTAAAATTGCATTTTTTCGACATGCATATGATTTTCTTGGTTTAATGGGTGAAAAATAACGAATATGCCCTCCATTTTGCAGCAATATTTTTAAAATATTACTTTCTTCTAGGTTCTTAAAATTCTGTCACTTACCTGAAGAGACAGCTGAGAACGCGCATGCGCACACGCAAACATACAACTGAGCGAAGAGTTCAATATTCAAAACATTTTCGAACATAAAACGATCCCTTAAAAAGGAAAAGAAGCCTCAAATCTGAACTGGTTTCGCTGCCGCAGAGCGCCAGGCCGCTGCGGCCCAGCGCGCTTAAGACCGCTCCACCAAACGGCCGATAACTTTCGTAATATAATAGATTTCAACTTGAAAATTTTACAGCGTATTTTTGAATCATATATCTACCAAAAATGCAAAAAAAATCGATTTTTTTAATCATACAAGGTAGAAACCCCCCTTAAGTTAGATTATAGAATTAGGTTTGAGTGCGTTAGATAAGTGAAGAATACCTTTCTCGTAGGTTAACGGTGTGAACTTCGACATGTAACAAACAAAGATAATCTGATGTTGTGCTTCGAAGTACGACTTTTTTTATTTGCTTTAGATCCCTTTATATTTTTCCAGACTGTATTGGAAATTATCTTCGCTGCCTTTTCACTTTTTGCCACAGTGTCTTAGACATATTAGAGTCTCGAAAATGTTTTTGCGTCATTCAAATGTTCGAGAAAGTCCAGGACTTTATGTGGTTCTTTTTTTTCTTAGTATCAAATATCTTGTAAATATTAAAAGAATGAGGCTTTCAATTTTTATAACATTTCGGTACCCGTCTGAGATTTTTTCCGTGTACATATTGTTATTAAATATTATATTAATATACTAATATTAAAAGTATTAAAAAGAAATTTACTTCAATTTTTGATTTAAAGAATGTAAAACATATCAGGATACTGTAAGAAAAAAAATTGTTAGCTAAATAGCTGATATTGTTGCGCAGAATGTCGGCTGGGATTAAAAAAAAACGTTTCGTATGCCCATTTCTCAAACAGTGATAACTTTTGCACATCAGTAAATAAGAAAATTTTGATTAAAAAAATGAATTTTTAAACCGAGTTTTTCTTATATAACAATTTAAATAATAACATCAAGTAATAATAGAAGTTTCATTATCAGGAACTTCCAAATATTCCTGGTAGGGAGCGATGCATTGAAAAGTTGCTGACAAGGCACGAGGGACTAAAAGTTCGCATTCCAGACTTGGGGTGACGAGAAAAACTCTTCAGTGTCCTTCAACAGTCACTGACATGAACCTGTCAGGATTCCCCTCACTTGCTCTACGTGTCGAAGCATCCCTCTTGTTTGTTTAATTCCCTCGTGTCTTTCTTCTAATCATCAATATTGCACGACACCAGAAATGCAATTGTATACATTCATTATCTCCTGTGTGTATGAATCCAAAAGGGGACTGATATCACTTTTACATTAATAAACATACGTGATATATGGGGCCATCTATAAGTCATATTGTAAGGGGAATAACAGCGATAACAATTTTTGACATTGAGGGTAGGGGAAAATGCATAAAATAATATGAAACGTGGAAAATATGAATGTGAAGAACAAATTTTTGAAATGCTGGAAATAATTAAAATAATGAAAATTAGTTGTTTCATTTCACAAGCATAGCATATAAGTACTGTCTTCAAACTCTTTTTGAAGTAATATTTTGGCGATAAAATTACTTGATTTTATCGACAGACTGTAGCTGATAATACAAAATGTGTTATTACATTCTCATCCAGAAAAAGTATTAGATTTGTGTTAAATTTGACCCCCCCCCCCCCGGTTTTTGTCAAATGTCCACATTTTGAGACCTGAAAATAGATTTTTACGAATGTGTCTGTCTGTCAACACGATAACTTTAGAAAAAATTAACAGATGGGATTGGCCTTTGGTTATACTCTTTTAGTGTCTCAAATTGAAGATCAAGTTCATGAGCCAGCCACTTTGGATGAAAACTAAAATAATGAGAGCATTTTGAAAATTTTTTAGAACATTTTTTTCAAAATTTGAAAATTATATGAACAATTTATCCTGATTATATTTTTCGATAAAATGTTAATTTACAGGGTTGCAGCTTTTTCAAAACTAAAAAAAGGAACGAAAATTAACATTATCAGTCAAACCACGCACTATACGAAAAAGAGTCAAAACGAGAAAAATGTTTTTTTGCACACCCTACAAGATTGTCAAGAGGTCTTTTTGAATTCTTTTGAAAAATCGAAAATTCACATTTTTATTGCACAAATAAAATAAATAACAATTAAATAAATTAATAAATGATAAAAAATTACATTTTTTGGTCAAACTATGCAATATACGATACAAGATGTGAAGACAAAAATTGTGCAGCCAAAAAAGATCTACAAATTTGTTAAAAATCACTTTTTGATAGGACGTGTACTTTTTGTTTTATTCTTAAAAAATAACATTAACAGTGAAAAAAGCTGCCCGGTTCTCAATCCTATTTTTAACGATTAAAACAATCAAATAACTTTAAAAAAAACTTTATTCATGTCGAATTAATAAACTTCTACATTATTATTCAGAGATGGTATTAGATTTGTGTAAAATTTGACGCCCCCCCCCCACTGGTTTTTATCAAATGTCCACGTTTTGAGACTCTCTGAACCCGAAAATCAGGTTTTTACGAATGTGTTTGTATGTTTGTATGTATGTATGCGTGTCTGTCTGTGAGCATGATACTTTCGAAAAAATCAACAGATTGGATTGGCCTTTGGTGTACTCTTTTAGTGTCCTAAATTAAAGGTTAAGTTCCTTATCCAGACATTTTGAATAAAAATTCGAGAGATGAGAGCATTTTGAACATTTTTGCGATCATTTTTTTTCCAAAATTGAAAATTGTATGTGTGGATATTTATATTACTGTAAAACTTTAGCAATTTATCCTTATGACATTTTTCAAAAAAATGAAAATTTTCAGAGCTACGGCATTTTCAAAATCCAAGAAAAGAAACGAAAATTAGCGTTATCAGCCAAACAAAGCAAGATGCACGGAAAAAAATAGTATGGTTAGAGCATCCATAACAGTATTGATGCGTGTAATATTGATGTGACGCCCATTGCAATGGATAGGGGAACGTTTCGCCAAGTTGCTGTTTCAA